>JTLS01000426.1:0-19332 GCA_000826855.1 Basidioascus undulatus
ACCTTTGCCGAACACGCGGCACTCGAACGTCCGCATGCCGCGGTCCTTGCAATTGAACTCGCACCGGTCCTCAGCCTGGACGTCGTCGCAGTTGAACTGGCCCATCTGCTCGACCGAGAGGACCATGCAGTTCCACTTAGGGAACTCGTTGCTGTTCCGTCACCGCGCATCTTTGTCAGCAACCCTCTTCCCCCTTTCTCGGCGCGTGGAAGGGAATGGAGAAAGTATCCGGGGGGCTGGGAAGGGAAAGGGGAGAAGGAAAAGGAAAAGGAAAGAGTGCGGCGCACCGGATCTGATCGCAAAGCTGCTCGATCATCTCCCTGCACTCGCCCTCCCGGCCCTGGAACTTCTGACAGATCTCATGGAGCTTCTTGTTGTCGTGGTGGGAGGTCAGGCCGGAGAGCATCTTGTCTTCTTTCTCCTTCTTTTGGTTGGGGCAGTGGGAGTGGGCTTTGTTGGAGTGGGAAATGAAGTTGCTGGGAAGATTGAAGAGGGAGGAGGGGGGGAGTTCTTATGGGCGCTGAGCTGCAGCTACGGAGGGAATGTGAGTCGGACGGGAGGAGCGCGGATCTTATGCTGCTTGTCTTGCATTGTCGCCGGGTTCTTATTTCAGGTCCCCTTCAGCGGGAGCTTCCACCGAAGGACGGGACAGTGGCGGGGAACGGCAATCGCCCTAAGACGGACGTCTTCGGGTAGCTCCTCAAGGGCCTTGTCTTCCAGGAATTGGACATCCCGTCTTTCAATCGATAAAAACTGGTATACTGGACTCTCGATATCCATCACCGTTTGGTAAAGCTTTGCGGCAGTAGGCGTTGCTGCAATATTTCGACAATGGGCTGTAAACCCTGTACCTACCTACCTACGAGCACGCCCCCCCCAATGAACCATAGAAACAATGTATGATCTTATGATTAGTACATCTATATCTAGAAGTAAAACTGCCCTTTCAAGGGCAGTGGGGAACAATAGGAGGTGCGTGAAAGCCAGAGATCTTTTTGGCATACTCAGAGACTCTTAACGCTCAAGGATACCAACTCGCCGAAATCTCACGGAACACCACAGCTTTGCCCATGCCGGACCTCCTGATATGTCTTTGATCATTCAGCTCTGTGGCCTTATACGATCTTTGACTTCAGGAGAACTTCAATGTACATTCGCGGGAGCAGTCTACCGTTCAACGGACGGCGCCAGATCGCTGGTCGTCTCCAGGCTCGGTCTTGTTCCTTGAAATTCATCATCTTACCACCCCGGTCTGTCGTCGACATTAATGGCCATTTCTTTGGGTGGCAAGGCGAACAAAGGAAGCGAGAAACCGCTTACCCTCTTCGTCGCTGCCCCGCTGCCCCTTTCTTTCCTTCGCTCTCTGGCTGCCCCTCAGTTCCGCTACAAAATTCATTTTCACGTCCTCCCCACAGGATCTTCCCTCCGATGGCGCCCTCCCCCCCGCCCAACGGCGTCCTCGAAACATCCGACTTCAACTACCCGTCCTTCAGTGCACGCAAGGGCAGCAGCCCTCGCGCAGAGCCTGCTCCCGCGAGTGAGCTTCGAGGTCAGCGCCTTGGAGACTCTGTGTGATTGTGGATGAGTCGCCCGGGAACTCCTGCAGTGGCACTCTGGTTGTCAGCTTCCGTAACCTGGGAGTATTTGGACCGGGATGCGACGCACCTTCTTGTAGGCGTCGCGCACAGCCTTGGCGAACTCATCATCGACCAGCACCTTCGCACCAGCGATGGCGATGCCCTTCGCGCTTTCGAGACTATGAGAAGGGTCCAATGTTGTGGTTGATGAGCGTAAACTTCGTCTGTAGTCCATGTCCGCAAATCAGCCAAGAACGACGTACGTCAGGCGGTGGGCCTCGGGCGTGCGTGCGCTGTCCGTGAAACCGCGCGTGTGGTCTGGTATAAGAGGAAAAGATTAGGAATTTGCTTTAGAAATGTCTTAAAGCTGTTGGGTAGTTCGAGGACGCACTGCCGCTGCCGGGAGTAGACGGAATCTGGTAGAAGGGGTGCAAGCCGGGGACCTCGTATGCTGTTGTTGCCAGACCGCTTCAGTCAGCTCCGCAGACGAAGTCCGGGATTCAAAGGAGGGAAAGCTGTCACGTACTGACGTTGCCGAAGTCAGCTGTCCACCGGCATTTGAAGGTAAGCTGCTGATCAGCCGGCTAAGGAAGAGGGAGAAACGCACTGCTCCCGGCGAACGCAAACTCGCTCCCGACGTACGGGAACTCAATACCGTTGCTCTGCATGTACGAGCAAAACTCCCTGCCAAGCGCCTCGTTCTCACGCAGGTCATTGACGAAGATGCCCTCCTTCACATCGTATGTGCACCCCGTCGCCAGGGCCGCGCTGTCCGAAGAAGCCGAGCAGAAAAGGGAGCTGCAGTTCCGTGCGATATTATAAAGAGCGAAGTATACAATGAAAAGACGCACGCTTTGAAGCAGTTGAGAACGCGCTTCTTGAGGTCATTCATCGCCTCCACGGAGGGCGCGCGGACGAGGTAGTCGACCGAGGTCTCGTCGGGGATGACATTCGGAGCAGCACCGCCGTTCTGAGTCGAGTTCCATATAATGCGCACGGTTAGCTGACGAGCGGTGGACAGGTGGGTTGAGAGGGGAACGCACCGTGATGATGCCGTGGATGCGCTCGCCCGACCGGATCTGCTGCCGCAGCGCGCTGACATTCGAGTAGGCCAGGACGGCGGCATCTGTGGACAGGAGACAAACGGATTAGCAAAACTATTCAACATTGATGTAAATCGCCGAGGTGACAGCTTGCCTAGTGCGTTCCTGCCCTCCCACGGAGCGCCAGCTGCGTGCGCCGTGTGGCCATGGAAGTTGACCCAGAGCTCCTATTTTGCACAAGGCACCGGAGTATAGGGTCAGCGTGTGTGAATTACATGTCGTCGTGCAGAGAAAGGTGCCTCTTACCTGCACCGCTTGGGTGCTTCCGACCGCCGATGAAGGCGCGGGGTGAATCCTGCCGGTCACGCAGATTACGTTCGTTAGCTTTTAGAAAGAAGGGCAACTGATTCAGCTGAACAGCAAACTCGTCACGCACATCAAGCAAGCATCCATCTGCTTGTATGCGCCGCGCTCAATCAGGACGACCTTGCCCGCGCCGCCCTCTTCCGCTGGATCGAATCATCGGCGTGTTAGAGCTGAACCAAGGGTTACCGTGGAGAGTGCTCCGAAATACCAGGAGTCCCCAGTAGGACGACCGTGCCGGGGATGCCGTGTTTGCGCAGAGCGGCCGCCACGCCCAGCGCCGCTGCGACGCCACCGATGGCGATGAGATCTCGGTACCAAATAAGACGTTTAGCAACAACAGATTGATGTCGGATCTGATTTCAAATGGTATAGCTCACTGTGCCCGCACTGCACGAATCGAGGGAACGATCAGCGTGGCATTGGGGATGGTGCCTTCGACGACGACGCACTGCGTGGCCGATGTTTGGTAGTGCCTTCATAGGAATGGTATTAGTCAGCCACCAGTCTAGAGATGTTAAGCTAAGCGAATATGGACCCACGTCTTCTTCGGAGTTGAACCCCAGCACTCGCCCCTTGGCAGTGTCCCCGTGCTTGAACGTCGCCTCCCACGCGGTCTCGAGTCCGTAGGCATGACGGACAACAGTCCAGCCCTCCCGCTTCTCCATGAAAGATGAGAGAGTGTCATGCGTCCTGTACTCTTTCTATTCAACCCACAACACGTTCTGAGTCAGCCAGCATACACGCGCCCGTTGACGCAAGGACCGAAGACGCACGTAGCCGAGTTCAGGGTGATCTGGGTGATAAAGATGTTCAGTAGTGCATCTTGAACCGAGACGATCGATACGGACCGTGAATGTCGATGCTAAGCGCACGGAGCTCGGAGGAAAGCTCTTCGATGGCACCCTCGATGGTGCGTACCACGTCAGGGTGCGACAGGGCTAGTGGCGTCGACGCGGGCTTCGCGCCGTACGCGGGTGGCGAATCGGGGCCCGGATTAGATAAGAAGGTCTCTGAAGGGAGCTGGGAAGTCTTGCTGCCAGCCTGAGTGTTTGTCTGTTGGAGGCAAGTTGCGTGAGGAAAGTGCCACCTCGCGTGTCGAAGGAAGAGCGGGACGGACACGGATAGACTGGGCCTCCGATTGCGGCGCGTTCAAGCAAGAGTACGTATCTCCCGAGATGAGCCGGTTTTCATGATCAGCAGCGGAGCAGCACCGAGAGTGGGCGCGATCGGCTGCTACGCCGGTGCGGCGCTTGAAGAGCTTCGATTTGAATGCGAAACAGCCAGGAACGTCGTCGCTCGACATTGCGAAGTCAGTAATGCCAACAAAGCGAGTGAAGCAGATGGATTCTGCGAAGCTCCGCGCGAAGGAAGCGAAGGAGATGATGGTGGAGATGAGCAAGCAGAGGACGTCGATAGCGCGGTTGTACCAGTACAGCCGCGTTCAGCCGCGTTCAGCCGCGTGCACCTCCGGTGTCGGACTGTGATTGTGTACGATTGCGACAATACTCTCCGAATGGCACAAGTGTGTTTATTGATGCATTAATTTCCTAAGATTAAGAGCACAACGATAAGACGACCTCGAACCAGGCCGCTGCCCGCTCGAGGCAAGAAGGATTATATGTAGGTTGTCGTACGCGTCATCATCAAGATAACGTCCACAATTCGTTTGCATAGAAGTCCCTTTCTAAAGCTGGTATACGTATGAAGGGTCGCGATCTCCCAACCGCACTCCTTCCACAAAGTTCTTCTCTTTCTTGAATTCCCCAGCCTCCCCACCCTTGAGCGCCGCGCGCCTGCGGTTCTCTTTGCCCATCCAAATCCACAGGTACCTGTGCCGAGTGTTTTTGAGCACAGAAAACATGGACAGGAGCAGAGACGTTCAACATACGATGCGACGGCGATTCCGAACACGGTATAGCCGATGGCGACTGCGAGGAGAGGTAATTAGCCAGGACACGAAGATATAGAGGAGAACATGGCTTACTGATATGAGGCCTCCGGAAGAAATGTCCGTTGAAGTCGGGGCGATAGATGAGTACACCGGCGATTGCTGCGGTGATGCACGAAGGCAGGAGCGTCAGCAACCTGGCGGCGAGACGGTCTGTAAATCGAAGCTGAAGTAGACGTACCGCCGATGTCTCCGATGAAGATTTGCATCCCGGTCGCGGTCGCACGTTTGGTCTGCGGGGACACATTCTCGGCCGGCCAAGAGAGAAGCAGGGCTGCATGGCAACTCAGCATTCCAGGAGTCACCGAATGCGGGAACAATTACTGACCGTTTGCCGCATAGATCCCCATGACTGCAAAGAACGTTCCAACATAGCGCTTCCCAGCGGTGGAAGTTGAGAGGATGACGATATAGCCTGTGTTTGTTGGCGAGTAAGTGTTGGTACAGTGTTGGAAGGCAACGCCGCCAACAACATGGTCTTACCAACGATTCCCAGCACTCCAGAAAGGATGATCCAAAGCCCTCGCCTGTCACTCTTATGCGAGCCCCAAGCAACAAACAGGATAAGAAAGAACGCGGCCTGGGGGAAGTAGATCAGTTCACAGAAGATCAATCAATGAGCACGGGATTGAGACATACCGAATAGGGCGGCACGGTAAGCAGCTGTGCTTTCCACGATGCGTAACCGAGGCCCGAGATCTGCAGCAGCCAAAAGTGAGTGTTTACTGACCAGAGTATGATGCTCGTGTTGAACGCACGATGGTCGGAAGAAACAAGGAGAGGGAATCTGAAGGCCAAGATGTGAGAAAGCCGTCGTAGAAACGGTGAGACGGTCATCCTCACAGAGCGGAAAAGCGAATCCGTGGAAAAGCAGACTGTACGCCCACACGAAGTGGTCCTTGAACGCATGTCCTGCCAAAATGTTGTTGGGACTCCGCATCCAAGCAAATGAAGGTGATATCGAGCAACGCACCGACGCCACCCCAGGTGAAAGGCTCCTTGTCCGCAGAGTCGCTGTCCGAGGACAAGCGTGCAATGAGGACCTCGCGGTCCCTGTCGGTCAGGAACTGGAATGGGACATCAAGGTAAGGAAATATGGATGCAAGACTGCATCGAGAGTTGAGCGTACCTTGGCGTCGTGGGGATAGCCTGGAACCCAGTAGTAGGCCGACAGTCCGACGAGCACGGTGAAGATTCCTTCAAGGAAAAAAATCTGGGCAAGTGCACTCAGTTCTCTTCATGGGATGATTGGGGGCCTGGAGACCCTGTCACACACCCATGCCCAGCCTGGCTCGCCGCCGACACCGCCCATTTGCGTGATCTGGGGGGAGGCACAATATGGCAACTTAGTTTCTTGACTCAGACGCCTGAGAACTCGACGGAAACTCACACCGTAGGCCAATACACCTACGAAAAGCGATCTGCGCGTCAGCTTCGCTGAGATGCTGTAAACGGTGCACGTACCACCGAAGGCTCCAGCAAGTGCCGCACCACCAAAGAAGACGCCAACACGCCAATGCCGCTCGTTACGCTTGTAGTACATAGAGAAGACGCTGCAAGGCTTGTGTCAGTTTTGCGAGGACTCGGCCAACACCAGCACCAAGCGTACAAAATACAGCCCGGGAACAATCCCGCCTCGCTAACACCCAGGACTGTTTCATATCAATACCTGTGTAAGCATATTTCGGATAACCAGTGACAACGGTTGATACTCACAGAACCGAGCGGCGTAAAAGCCAGCCTCGTTCGTGACAAGGCCTTGCAGAGTCGCTGTTTGCCATCAAATTTCGTCAGCGCCCGGAGCTTTCGGAAGGCACTTAGCACATTACCGTACCAGTGATTCCCCATGCGATAGTCAGCGTTGGAAGCCAGAGCTTGGGGTTGAGGCGTTTCAATCTGCGGCGAAAAGTCAAATCAGGACGGTCTTGGTGGTTTCGGGCAACAGATCTAACTGACACGATATTCGCTGGGATTTCGAAGAGCACGTAGCCAAGCTAGAAGAGAACAATTCAGTCATTCTGGTATGTAATAAAAAGAGAATGGCCGGCGGCTTACGAAATACAGCGCCAGCGAGGTGTTGTATGCCGCTCCATCGGTGATTCCTATGTCGGTCAGCAGACCGTCGAGCTTTGCATTCCCGACTGCAGAAAGGAAATCCAGCTCATCGCCTCTCGGATTGAACGGACAGAGACACGAACTGTTGCTACGGTCGAGGAACGAGATGAGATACAGCAAAGTGAGACCGGGCAAGATGTGCCAATCGACTAGAAGCGAACGAATGAGCAAGCCGGCCAGATTTCCAGACACGGATCGATGCAAGGGTAAGCCCACTTTTTCGAACGAGGTTGTTCTCCTCCTCGGCGGTGAAGGACGATGCGGCATTTTCGGACGCGGGACGAGACGCGATGGGGGAGGATTGCAAGGAGTCCTTCTCGTGAAGTCGCGGGCTGGCTGCAGCAGCCATCTCTGCAAGGTTAGTGTGAGAGAACGAGAGTGAGACCGAGAAGAAGAAAGCGCGATTGATCTTGTAGCGCTTTATAAAAAACTTGTTGCCGTCAGTGAGGAGAAGAAGCTTTGATACAGCCGCTCGCTCGCGAACAGCATGCGGAATTGCGACATCGCCAGAAGGCGGCTGCGAAATCGAATTGCGTGCGCGCTATTGCGCTTGTCCCCTCGAGGACTCCACGTCGCATCACCGATCACAGACAGGTGCATGAAATATACACGCATGCCGCCCATGAACGTCCTCACAACCATCGGCAACAACTCCGGTTGCTTTGTCCCCTTTCCCAGTCCCAGTGCCGGAGGAGCACGCGCTCTGAGCACTTCGCAATTCGGAAGCCGGTCGACATTGTGTGGCTTGCTGTCGAAAACATCTCCCGAATTAATACTGCCCCTTCCAACGAGCATGCGACTGAAGATTACTATTATTGGCCGTACTGTCGAAAGAAGTGCGAGCGGCAGGCATGTTCTGCGCATGTTCACAGCTTGCTCGTACAAATGGAGCACGAGCAACCTCTAGGGGACGCGGAGCCGAGTACAAGGGCTTGTTATTACACAAAGTAAAAATTGATGTACATTATCCAGTTGCCCTCCTTCGCCTATGGGATGTAGCGGAAATCGTAATGAGGCTGCGGCTTAGACAGTCTCGCTGCCCGCCTCGCGTCCTTTCGAATGGACTTAAATACGGGCTTGTCATCATCACCTCCCTTCTCCACCGGCGGGGACGGGCTGATAATCTTCGAAGGGGACAGGAGAGGGGCTTAGAGGAGCGCGAAGCGCGCATGCCATGAGAATGCCCTCGAAGACGCTGCCGGAGGAGACACTGTGTTTTAGCAAACGGAACGGAAAATGACGAGAACAAGACGCACTTAAAGTAAACCTCTTTCAACTCATCCCTTCCCACGCATCAGAAGCACCAGCATGCAGTCCGAGCTCCCGACAATGGTGTTCAGCCTGTAAGGTCCCTATGAGCCCTGTGCAGATCGAAAAACAGGGAGGACGGCACGTACCACAGCGCCTCAACCGTGAAAACTCCGTCCCGAGGATCCGTGTAGTCCGCGCAAATGTATAGCATGTTGCAGCGAACACAAGGTTTGGTACGATAATCAAGCAGAGAAATTCTTGATCAAGTGCTCCGACTGTCAACCTCCCTCCCACTCTCGCTCGTCGCTCTTGGGACAGGTGTGCCTACGGATGATAAAGTACGCCAGCATATCAGGCTGCCGAGCGCCCATCGCTCTCGCCACGTAACCCACCGTCTTCAGAATCCCGCAAAGAGCGATGGTCGGAAGACTCCAGAACGCCCGAGCGTGCACGCCGCCGACGAGGTGCAGCGCCGCGAGGACACCGAAAATGATCGCGAGGAGGATGGCGGGGAGGCGTGGAGGGGTGGGGGAATAAAAGGTCGGGGAGCAGGAGGGGGGGGACATGATCGATGCGAAGTGAAAAATAGAGTCTGAAACTAGGAAGTGATGAAGAGAGAGCTCCGGGCCAGCCGGGTCAAAATGAGACTGGTGAAGTGCGAAGACGACCTGCTGATGAGACGCAAGGAAGAGAGCATCCGGTCGGTCTGCGCCTTTATGAGATGAGCTACTGAAAAGCCCTCGAACTGGTTAAACTTTTTTCTACAGCAAAAGTATAAATCTCATTGTCCCACTCTGCCGAAGCTGGCTCCGCGAGCGGAGGCGGCGGGGCAGGGAGGACAGGACAAAGGCTTTCTGCGAGCGCGCCGCACGGACAAAAAAACAAACGGCGGTTGGAAACTTCGCAAGGCTCCTGACTGGGCTCCATTATGCAAGTACAAATAACTTGCTATTTAGATCTTTGGAAAAAAATAATCCCTCCCGGACAGGCTTTGGGGCAGCCGCGATCAGGACTTGATGAAGGAGGGGTTGACCATGGGCGAGGCGGCCACTGCGCACACGAGGCTCATGAACGGCGGGGCTGTGGAGAAGATGGAGAAGATGAGGAGGAAATAGGATAGAGGGAGAGTCAGGGTGGCCAGGTTGGATAATGGTCGGGTTTAGAGGAGGGGAGAGAGCGTTGCGCGACCGCCCCTTTCCATGCAGTATTCTGGTGTTGTAGGATGCGGGTAAACAGCCGTGTGCACAGCTCGGGCACGCGTGCATAGCTCGGGCGTATGCTCATACCTTGACTTGATGGTACGCCTAGGAAGCAGAGCTCTAAAGCATACTTTCGTTAGGGATAAAGAGCCCAACCCCGGGTGTCAGGCTCAGCTGTACAGCAAGCGTCAGGCATCCTGGCTGAGCCTCGTCCAGCGGCAGCGTTACTTAATACTTGCTATCCTGCGGCAATGTCTGATCCTGCACCGCGCACCAAATAATATATACATAAGATGCATTAATTAACCTTTCGGGAGGTGCCTCATCGTCACACAACTAGTACTACTCATGAGCACCGTGCAGCCAGTGCAGCGCCAGCTCACGAAGCCAAGGGCGGGGAAGGCGCTAAAGGAGCAACATGGCACCGCCTGGCAAGATACATCAAAGTTCCCCATTCCACCCTTGTCAAATGTCCATCGGCAGGTCAAAGAAGTCCGCCCTGCTCAGGAATGCCTCGTTGAGCTCAGGCCCAGCGACGTCGCTGTGCCCGACCCGCATCGCCCTGCAGCTCATCCATGAACGTCGACAGCGTGTGCAGGTGGCTGGGGTTGTAGAGGATGCGCCGGAGCGAGCATCGGGATGGGAGGGGGTGCTGGTGCTGAGTGGGGAACGAACGGGGGTGCTTCGCAGTGGAAGGGAGCGAGCGAGAGGGGCGGGGCAGGAGGACGTGGAGGGGAAGGGGGCTGGCTGGGGAAAGGACGCGGACTGCTGGGGGGATGACTGCCTGGAGGGCCTGGCATTGGCGGAGCCCGGAGCGAGGCCCTTCGCATGTAGGCGCTGGTGGAGTAGCGCGAGGCTGCGCGAGATACCGGGCGTATGCCGCACGCCCTGGGACAGCACGCGGAGGACAAGCGCGAGCCGGTCATTTGCGACCTGCACTCGCGCAGACTGCCCGCTGAGGATATCGGCGGCATCGATCGTGGACGCGACATAGCAGGTATAGGAGAGGAGGCACGTTATCTGCGTGAGCGAGAACGTGCGCTCATGCAGCCCGAAAAGCGCGTGCATCTCGGACGATATCCTTCTGGCAGGTCGCGAGCGCGTGGTCGCGTAGGCCGGGGGCTTGAGGGGCTGCCGAGCAGGGAAGAGACGTCCGAGTAGGCGAATGGACGGTAGAGGAGTTCCACACGGTGCGGTGCATAAGGCTGCCACCGAGAGCGGTAGCTGGTGAGTGAGAGTATACATTGACTCTCGTATGGAACACGCACTTGGGTGACAGTATATGAGGTGGTGGACATAGCGGTGGGAGCGCTGAGGTGTCGAGGTCGAGGCACGTCGGCAAGTCCTTATGCCAGGCGATGAGGCAGTCATGGGCGGCCTCGATAGACTTGATGAGCTCGGGGTGAGGCGTCTTGTTCACATAGAGGCGCGTGAGGATGAACTACCTGGAAAACGGCAGAAAACCGGGCATGTGTACTGTCTTCATGTAGTTCATCTGAAGAGGGGTGAAAGTCCACTGCCATCCAAATGCACCTCCGCGTACGTGTGCACTTTCGGACGACTCGGACCCTCGAGAGTCCCAGGTATCCCGCATGCACTCGGCTAAACGAAAGCGTTCACATCCATCCAACCGAGTCGGAAGGCTCAAGTCAATCAGCCTTGACCAGCGGAATCGAACAGAGGTTGCGCACGAAGAATCAAAAAAGCATTAGTCCTGAACCGCGGAAGCAGCTGAAGTTGAGGTAGTCTAAGCCTGGGCTGCGAAAACCGAAACCACAACCTCACTCTCCAGCGATCCCGGCCCGCTCGGGACCGTAGACGGTTCTGCTCGGTAAAGAACCAAGCTGCCTGCAACTGCATATATGAGACGAGATGGATAGCGGGGTGAGCTCGAACGGAGAAGCCGGTTGAAGGCGGAAGCAGCATTGCTGCGAGGCGCGAGTAGTGTAAGTGAGCGGGACAGACGCCAGTCCACTTTGAGGAGTGTTGGATCGAAGGTTTCCAGAGGAGGATGAGCGGTGGTGTGGGAGTCGAGAGGTTGAGGAGGTCCATGAGGATATTCGGGCAATGAGAGAGCGCCAGAGGCGCGAGCGGGAGAGGGAGGGCGCGATGGGCGTACACATGAAGAGATGCCGGTAGAGAGCGGGCGGGGCAAGATGGGGAAAGCCGCGCGAATTGGAGAGGATTGGGAGTGGGCGATGCGCGATGCTTCGAGTTCGAGAGCGAGAGCGAGAGCGAGAACGGTCATGTCCACCGGCCCAACCGCCCACACCCCTCCGCAGCCTCCCCAACTTCTGTCCTTGCAACCATCCATCACCTCTCCTCCCCCTCCTCCCTCCAAAGCCTCCATCCCCACACCGTCCTGCGCACCTCAACATCCCCCTGATCCTCCACAAACATCTCCCTCTCCATCCTCCTCTCCAGCACCTTCTCCACCGCCCACCCAGTCTCCCGCGCAAGCTCAAAGAACCCCATATCCTCCTTCGCCTTGTGCGGGCGGTGGTGCGTGTAGAACACCAGGACCGAGCCCCCGGGCGCGAGGGCGGCGGCGCACGTGCGCAGCAGCGCGGAGTGCTGCGAGTGGTTGAAGATGAGGTCGGAGAGGAGGAGGGTGTGGAAGGAGGAGGGGGTAGAGGGAGGCTGGCCCCAGAGGAGGCCCTGCGGGTACAGGGGGAGGTTACTTAAGGAGGGGGGGAGGGGAGGGGAGGACGCACAGAAACGGCCACGAGGGGTTGGAAGGCAGGGGGGATGTTGGTGGATACGTTGTGACGAATGTTGTCGAGGAGGGGCTCATCCGGGTAATCAGTAATCAGGACCTGCCCTTCCACCTTTGAGTCTCACGAAGCGAGGACGTAGAGCGAAAGAACGCACCTCCTCCGCCCCCTCCAGCGCACACACCAACCCCGGCAGCGCCCCTCCCGCGCCCAACTCCAGCACGCGCTTCTCCAGCACAAACCTCTCCCTTTCGCTTGTCAAATACTCTGCAAACACGCGCGCAGCGTTCCAGAGGTGGTGGGCCTGTCCTCCTTCTCATCAGCCTTCTCCCGCTCTTCCTTCCCCAAAATGGCAGAGTGGGATGTACCCAGAGAGGATGCGCCCCAACAAGCCGTATAGAGAGTTCGCGGTCCCCGCGGTGGGCGTAGGACTCGAACGTCGGCTCGGGCGGCGGGGGGGACGGCTCGCGAGGGAAGACGCCGTCGAGAGCGAGATCGGAGTCGGAGTCGGAGCCGCTGGCGGAGCGGAGGGAACGCGCGGGGGAGGGGGGCATTCTATCTCGCGGAGGAGGGTATAGAGAGGAGGAAGAGATGGGGGCAGGCTGGAAGACTGGGAAGCAGGAAGGCTGGGAGCGCGAAGGGGGAAGATTGGAAGGTGTGCGTGGGAGTTGAGGAGGTAAGTCAGCCCTCCAAGTCTGATTGTCGGATGGACGACAGACATCACAGTATCTTTCAATGGCAACATCGTCTGATGCAGTTTGTGCTGTACAACATAGATCAAATTAAAACCTGGGAAATTTTTATAGGTACAGGAGGTAGATCCCAAGGAAGTACCTGAAGTCAAGGCAGCTCGTTGCCGCTTGTGATTGGCACACATGCCACTGCAACGCTCCTTCGCACTTCCTTTCACATCCTGATACAAACCCTGCGTACAGCTATATTTCCAGTCATTCACATTTCCAAACAATGGAAGCACAGAGCAAAAAAACAAAAAAAAAAAATGTCCAGGACCGCATGAGTGACGACCACCCGAAGCGGGCCATCCCATCCACAGCCCTTTGTTCGCAGTGCTTTGTCCTTTCACTTCGCCTCAATAACAGCGACCATGGACTTGCTCCTTCTCGTTCGCCACTTTCTTATCCTTTCTGACTTTTTCATCCACTCTGATCTGTCTGTTTATACCTTGCCACTCCTCGACGGAGACCGACTTCTTGCACTTCCTTCCGCACCTGCTAGCCAGTGACTCGACCTCACTGTCCTTTCTTCTTCCACCTCTCCCTCGCATTCTCACCCCAATTGCCCAGACAGTCTGGTTCTTCAGTTTCTCAATGCAGCGCTTCTACCTCTTCCTTTGCCTCCTTCTCGTCCCCCTCCCCCTCGCCCGCGCGTATTGGATCCTCCAATCCACCTCCCTCCAAAACAAGCGGATCGACCCGAACGACTCGCCCGGCCGCACATCCGAGCACGTTCACGCCATCGTGGGCGGAATCAACTTTCGTGATACTTATGTGTATGAGGAGATGCGGGCGAGCGGGTGCTCGAGCGTTCCGGTTCAGGTGTGTTTGCCTGCTGGTTCGGGGGGTTTGAAGAACGCGTTTTGAAGGGTGTTGGGCAGCATAATGTATGGGAAAACAGGAGGGCAAGAGTGGTTACTGGACTCCTTTACTCTATCATTATAATTTCACCACGGGCGAGTTCAACGCGATCGGTCCATCTCTCCTCCTTCCCTCCTTTTCCCCCTCTCCTCTCACCAACCCCCCTCTCCCCGACAGATTACTACAGCAATCACGTCCGACCTTCCTCTCCCCTCCCCTCATCCTACTTCCACCAACTCACCCGTGCACCTACACGCCCGCAGTATTATCTCCAGCGCCCCGGACCCGCAAACGAAACGATCCAAGCCTTTCCCGTAGGGCTGCAGATGGTCGCTGGCGACCCGCAACGGCGGACGTACAACGCTTCGAACTTCGCTGACCAACCTGTTTCGTTCGTTTGTCTGGTACGTGATTATCCCTCATTTCTGTAACTTTGCTAGAAGGCGGCTTACTGAGGGGACATGGAAACGCAGGACTCGGCCAGCCATGACGGCGACCCGGCGTGGGCGGAGCGGGGGGATTTCTTTAATCACACGTGTGGGTCTCCTCTTTCTTTTACTGATACTGGAAGGACCAGGAATTTGACTGCGATTGTTTTCGTTTCTTCGTGATTTCAGGTCCCGGCGGACTGAGGGCTCAGGTGTTCTTTCCTTCGTGCTGGGACGGCGTGAATCTGTTTAAGGAGGACGGGTCGCACATGTCGTGCGTCTTTGTGCGTTGTCCAGTTCTTCTCACGCAGTGTCCTCGTGTCTTGATGGATCAGGTATCCCATCCAGGACTACGTGCGTCCCCCTCCCGCTGCTTCCCTTCAGGCCTCAGCGCTGATTTTCACTTTCACACAAAACAGAACAGCGGCGACTGTCCCCCGACTCACCCGATCCACCTAATCTCGCTCTTCTACGAGTTGTGCGTCCTCCCCACCCCCATCCCTCACGCTCATCTCAGTCTCGGTGCCCGTAGCATCTACGACGTCGGATCCTGGCCGTTCATCGAGGGGCAGACGAACTGGGTCCTCTCCAATGGGGATACGACCGGCCTCTCTTTTCACGGGGACTTCGAAACCGGTGCGCCATTCTTTCCCGCTCTCCCACCTGTCTCCATTCCTCCCTATCTCCTCACCTTTACCTGAACCTTCTTTTCTCCTCAACACCGACTCACCCTCCTCCCCTGGACTTTGGCAGGTTGGGACCCCCTACTCCTCCAGCGCGCCATCGACGAATGTACGGGCGAGATCGGCGGGAACCTGGAGCAGTGCGCGCCGCTGTGGGAGAGCGTGGACGTGGACAAGGCGAAGGCTTGCAAGGCGGTTGGACAGAAGGTACAGGAGGATGTGGAGGGTCCGATGGGAAAGCTGCCGGGGGATAATCTACTTTGGGGTGGGGCGGGGGGAGGTGCGTTAGCCGAGGACGGGGGAGAGAGGGGGAAGACTGATCAGGAGGAATTACTGCAACAGCGAATGGAACGACGACGGGGACGTCGACGGCCAGCTCGACTGCTTCTGGTGCTGCCACACTCACCAGCAGCGCCTCCATTGCTAGCACTTCCACCACCCTTGCGTTCATGCCCCCGAGCAGCGCAACCATTGCTCCCGCGCCTCGACGGCGCCACGGCAGGCCGCACCGCCTCCGGCACTGACGCGTTGCACCTGCGTTCTTCGCCCTTTAATTCTTATATTACCTTTTTTTCTATCCCGGCTTATTTTGGTTTTATCTATGATGTCTACTAGCCGTGTACTCTAATGCTTTTCCGCCGAGCCGTCAACGTCGTTTTCGCTGGACAGGGCTGTTGCGCTGTGCAAGATGACCCTTTTCGCTTTTCACATGCGGTGTATGACGGGATGCTCCTCGACAGGCATGCAGTTAAATTTGACAATGGGAAACTTGCCTTAAGTAACCCACCGTCGGCTTTCTGCTTTGCTTTTGCAGTCGGCCCATCATGACCGCTCTAGCCCCCACGCAGGTCCGCATCCCGGCTGGAGACGTCGTATAGGCAGCTTGCCTGCGGTGTGTTGAGAACGGTGGGAAACGGAAGAGCCACTCACGGTGTCCGAAGGGCCGGGGAGGAGAATCTCGCGCCCGAGCAGCTTGAGGCGGCGGTCTGCGACCGTCTAACTAACCGGGCAGCAGCAGCCGGGATTAGATTCTCTTGACCTTATCTCTCAAGATCACCTTGTCTGAAGCCGCAAGTCCTGGAGCACAGGACGTGAAGACACGGCCTGAGACCCGAAAGTACGACAGCCGCGGCCCTGCGCCTCGATAACAACCATATCTACAGGGTCTTTCGGATTCGTGCCAAGCCGCTCTCCGTGCGGAGTAGCGAGGAGGGAGGGAGGAGCCCCGCTCGCGAGCCGGAAGGAAGTTGTGTGGACCCGCTCATGAGTCGTATCCGTGCCGAACCTCTACTTATACCCGTCACATCAGAGCTGTTCGCTTGGCTGTTCATAATATTTGTCCTTCTTTCGGCCGTCCCGCAGTCCCTGCCTAGCGTCTTCGCGAATGTATGCCACGGCCGCTCCTGGGCAGCTGGAAACTCAGTTGCTCGGCTGCGACTTGTCTTCCGGCGTCAAGCCAAAGTGCTGTGAGGATATAAAGGAAATGGACATTTGGATCTTCATACATTTATTTCTCCCAAATCCCTCGCATACCCTGCGCCTTTTCAACAGGAGCGTTGAGAAATGGCCCATAACCACAATCACCCTCACGGGGCACCCGAGAATGCACTCCTCGACACTGAGATACGTCTCCCCGTCGACGCGACACCGTCAACGGAAGAGAACCTCGAGGGCACGATCCGTGTCCCAACGCCCATTGGAGGCACCGATGTGGAAAAGGTCGCGGAGCAGGAATTCAAGATAGTGACGTTCGAAGAAGGGAAGGGGGAGGGAGAACCAGAGGGAATGGAGCATTGCGAAGAAATGGTGAATCGCGTCTTTCCGCTCCCCAATGTACCTATAAAAATGCCTTATTCTGCAGAGTCGCTAAGAGCGGTTGGGAATGCAGGTTCGTCACATTGGTCGTCGCAGGGTTGTGCTTCACCGTGGCTCTCGGTTCGGCACTGCCCACTGGCGAGTGCGTATCGTCTGGTCCATTATTGGTGCTTGGAATCATTACTGACTACCGGAGATCAAAAATAGCTTGACCGATAATCAGAAGGAGTTTGGGATCAAGACTGTTACCGTCAATGCGTCTATCACCCTCTTGTGAGAGTTCGCGAGCATGCGTTACAGTTTCACTGCTGACCAGCCTCGGCAGCGTGGTGGGCTTCGGCGTACTCCCTTTCAAGCTGATGTGGACTGCATCGCAACCATCTGACCTTTTTTTTTTGGACCGCTATTCTTCGCTCCCCTGAGTGAGAACTTCTCCACCTATGGTTTTCAGTATCTGACCGCGACGTTACAGGTGAGGAGTACGGGAAACGTCCGGTATACATGATCTCAACGGGGTTTTTTTCATCTTCACACTCTCATGCGCACTGGCCAAAAATATGGAGACACTGCTGGTGTGCCGCCTGGCAAGTACTGTCCCACCCCTCCCCTTTGGTTCGGCATGTCACTCATGCTCACGCTGCATTTCCTTTTCTCAAGCTCGGCGGCAGCGCAGCAAGCTGTCCAATGACAAACGTCGGCGGCAGTGTGGCCGACCTCTGGGCTGTGGAAAAGGGCGGACTTGGTACGAGAGTCTATTTTGGGTACTTAAAGGTTGACCCACCCTCTGAACGAACCCTGTTCCTACAGCAATGGCCATCTTCAGTGCGACTATCTTCATGCCGTACTTGCTTGAAGTTTTTGTGCTTCCATGCTGAGCTACTGCTTTAAAAAAATCCTGCATGGGACCGTTTCGTGCGTGTTGTGTTGGCACACTGCCCCTGCCTGAAGCTGATCAGTCTGTCACCCTCCTTAGTGGGTGGTTTCATCGGGGCGGAGTGCCCTCGACCTTGCCAACCGTGACCTACCGCAACACGGTCGCACCCGCTCACCCGCCTGTGTGTCCATTTTACACACCGTGCGAGAGTCTGCCTACCTTTCGTAAAGGTAGGTGATTCATGAACTTGGATCCGACTGGACTCGCTGGGTTGCCATTCGCACGCCAGTGGGTTGCTGCTTCTCTCTCCTCAGCTGTGGGGCGAGGCTGGTGTTCGTCTGTGGACCAACGTTTGCGGGTTAATCAGGCGTTGCGAATGGCAACCATGTCGAGAACGGCAAAGGATCTGAGTTCCAGAGAACACGAGAGCAAGCCCTGATGGCCGTTACCTGACCGGTAATGCGTTATCGGTCGCCTAGCGGGTCTGATGTCGCGATAGACACGGCAAAGAGGAAGAGCAGACGGCGGTGCATATAAGAGACAATTCCTGCCCCTGCCAAACAGAGAAAGATACGCAGACGAGCGTAGGGCTTGAGTCTGTGCATTGCCTCCGCCTCGCTGCCTTCGTTTCCACACCAGCCCGCTGGGATGACAGCTTGCCACGAAGACAACCACTGCCCATTCTCCACCAACGAGTATCCCGAGTATAATCAGCAGTCCTAGATTCCTATCCTGAAAGCAAAACTTTGGATAAAAGGCAGCGTCCAATTTTGAGGTAAGCAGCCGACCCTATCATGGAAGGCGCCATACGCGCGGCAGAGAAGGACCAGGCGTTCGAGGGGGATTGATGTCAAATCTAGGAGGTTCAGTGTGACTGTGAGGCTTTCGAGAGTGGACCGGGTCCCGTCTTGGCTGGAACGAGCACATGCGCGATGAGAGACGAAGACGAAAAGAGATGAGAGACCGGGTTCGAGAACAACTTTACGGCCATATGATGGGATTCAGTATGTAAAGTGGAGATAATTAAATATATGCGATCGAATTCGAACGGTTTGAAGTTGATGCCCGACACGGTCGAAACCCGGCAGGCGGACGACCGCCCGATGTGGAGCTCGCCACGAACATCGAGGATAGAGATAGCGAATGCCTTCGTAATGATGAAGACTAATCCATTCACAGATTATAGTTCAAGGATGACCGTGATCCGCTCCTGTTTAAAACGGTCCGGCGCGCTGACGGACGGCAGCCGCAAGATGACGTTAGAAGGTAAGTTGGAGGAGCGTGAGAACGACTGAAGGGAATTTGGAAGAGCGGAAGAACGACCATCTTCGTAAGAAGTAAGACTGATCCGTGCAAGGATGTGGGGCCAGCGAAAGGCATAGCCTTCGAGGGTACGCCATCGCCTCGAGCAGATCGAGAGCCGTCCGGACGGACACATCAAGTCGCCTCCCTCCGGTTTGTCTTAAATTTATCCAATCTGAATGATCCCACCTGTGAGCGGCTCCCTGTCCAGCCAGGTCTCCTCGTCTACGAAACGCACCTACTCACCATCACACCCATTTACGCACCCGGCGCCCCACCGCCTCCCTGCGCCGCGGCAGCGGCTCCCCCACCCTGGACACCCTGGGATCCCTGTGCACCCTTTGCCCCCGCCGCACGCTCCTCTGCCTTCTTGCGCTCCTCCAAGATGCTGGTGGGAGGTGGTGAGCGGCAGGAGGGTGAGG
>JTLS01000427.1:0-19259 GCA_000826855.1 Basidioascus undulatus
ACCTCGTTCTCCTCCTGCAGTCGCGGCGGCTCGCCGTACCCGAGGAGCGCGCGAAGAAGCTTGCAGGGCGAGGTACGTCCGGCTCCCCGGGCCGCTGGCGGGCGGACGGCAGGCCCTGACCTGCCTTGGTCGGTTTGGCTGGTGGGCTTGAGTAGTCGGAGCGGTGGGGAGGAAGACGCGAAGCAGGAAGAGCTCGATAGCCAATTGGTTCAAGTTGGACGAGACGCAGACGTTTCCGCTGCGGCCGCTAAATCAGAGAGGCGCGGAAGGTGAGGCACTCGTTTATCTGGGAAGGGATCCCTTGGAGCTGATCGGAGAAATTTGTATTGGGGATAAGCCCTGAAGATCGACATGGCTGGCTGTCGCGATGTCGGCAGGGGCGCGTGGAGAGGCGGAGGTCGACGCAGTAGGGGTGGGGACGCTGCGGCAGCGATGCGGGTGCTGTACGCCTTCCGGTACGCCTTCCCATTTTATTATCAGCAGAAACTCCAGTTGGCTAAATGTACATAAAAGTTGGTATGCGAGACCTCCCGCCCATGCCATCCTCCTGCAGCCTCGCTCGTGCACCACCTTTCGTCCTGCAAGCAATCCACAGCCGGCAGTGTCGTTTTCGTCTTTGACTTTGTTCTGATACCTTATGCTTTATTGATTTATCTAGAGAACTACGGACAGTTCTAGTAACAATCCCACAATCCTTACACTTTCCCATTCCTACTTATTATGGCGGAAACGCAGCTTCGAGAGTCCCCAATGTCAACCGTCTTGAAACGTGCCACTTGGTCGCTTTGAACCTCCTGCCCGCTGCCGGGCGCTCCCTGCATATTTTCACAGCCAGCACTCAACTCACACTCACGCTCGACCGTGCTTAAAAACGCATCAACATCAAGGCCAGCGTTAATTTATGTCCAAAGTAAATCTATAACTCAAAGTGCTTGCAGAGCCTGGTCGAGGGTAATGACCTGTGCCGACAGCTTCGCGACGATGCCGTTCTCGCCGACGATGGCAGGCTGGACCTCCTCGTCCTGGCCCGCCTCGCTCTCGGCGCCGGGGCGGGGTCTCGAAAACCGTGTCGGATATGAGGAAGACCTTGAAGTTGTTGTCGAATAGCTTGTAGATTGTAGAGAGGATGACACCGCTGCAGGAAGGAAACTCATCAGCCCACTGGCCCGGAATGCTGCGTTTAAAAGAGAAGTATGAGACGCACGAGGTACGGATACCGCTAAGCACGACAGTGTCGATGTTGGCGTTACCAACAAGAGGTCGTTGGCGTAAGAGGCGTGTCCCAGGCATCGCACTCAGTACGAAATGGCCAACTGCAAAGCAACCCGGGCATTCCATCTCTACACTCACCGTCTTCACACGAATTCGTCGTCCCTCACACCATCCTCCTCAACCAGCTGCGTCCCGTCGCTCTGAAAGCTTGCATTGAGGCCGGCAATAGCGCCCTGGAACGGCGCGTCGGCGGCGAGCCCAGGCCACGGGGGGTGGTGCCGCGGAACCCGATCTGGGAGTAGACGATGAGCGGGGACGCGAAGGCGGACTCGGTCGCGGGTGTCTGGCGTCGTGCACCGCCGAGGACCAGTTGGAGATGGCGGAGAGCCAGGCGTCGCCGGCGGAGGTGTTGCGCGTCGAGGAGACGAGGCCTTCGATCAGATCTGTGGGGACCGTGGGACGCTGGGTCAGGTAACAGAACAACATGCTATAAATGAGGAAGGAACTTGCCTAGGAAAAGTACGGCAGTGCCATTTCCGAAAGAGAGGTCGTACGTGGCGCTGTTCTGCTGTGCGAGCGTGGGCACAGCGAGAAGCGACGAAAGAGCGAGGATGCGGCAGAGGAACATCTTGACGACGGTGCTTGTGGAATCGCGGATGGTCGTTCGCTTGAGAGAAGTATAGCAGAAAGTGTGAGAAGGCTGGCGACCATGCTCGTCTATATGGAGTCGAGGAAGGCCCTCCACCACTTCGCCAACAGTCAGAAAGATCGAGGATGATACGTCAGACTTAGCATAGCATGTTTCAGGCGCTTCACCGATCTCTCCGTTCATTTCGATGAGTATCGTAGCACGACACCAAACGACCGGAAGAGCGATCGTGCACACCAGAGGCTCGAGCTGGCAAAGGCGACCTGAGCGGAGTGCTGAATGTCGTGCCAGCTTCGCAAGGCACTCGCTCCTAGCCAAGCAGCGTCCATCACGCAAGCTGCGTAGGGAACATGCTCATCATATCGTTCTCGCGCGTTCCTCAATCGAACGGCACCCTCCTGATGGCGCCCGTAACGGGGAAGCCCTTGAGCTTCCCGCCTCCCTCCTTCTCCGCCTGCGCCTGGCCGAACGCGCTGGGGACGGGGATGCCGCAGCAGTCGCCCCAGCCAAACTTATCGCGGTCGACCTTGCCCGCCTCCTGCAGGCTGTGCGCGTGGCCCCAGTGCGCGTCGTGCCCGTCGTGCTCGAGCTCGTGCTCGTCCGGCGGCGGGATCGAGTCCGGGCACTGGAGCAGCGAGCCGAAGAGGAAGTGCTGGATGATGGGCAGCTTCGCGAGCACTTCGGCACGGTACATCTTGATCATGCCCTCATTGACTTTCGCCCAGGTCTTGACCTGCAAGCGAGCAAAAGTTTAATCAGAAAGAATGCTCGGGAAGCAGCCAGAGCTGTGGAAGACGTACGGAGGAGATGTCGTCCAGCATTGGGGAGTGCCACCGCAGCGACGCAGTCTTGATCTGCGAAGCCGGAAACACATAAGCACACGGGCGGGTGTGGTGCACTGAAAACGATCACGCTCACCGAGTTGATGAAGCGAATGCAAGCCAGGTACATGTAGTCCTTCTCCATCTCCTCGACAAGCTCGGCATCATGGATGCTTTTCGGCTTCAAGTACTTGTGATCTGCAATCCGCCATCTCTCATTGTCAGCCGCAGGTCAAGCCCGCGACATGAGCTGGAGTGGAAACGCACCACGTAGTTGACCAGCGCCCCAGAGGAACGGCAGGAAGTGGTAGTCGTCCAGACCCCACACGCCGTGCGAGCCGGCCGGCTCGAGCCAGTACGTCGACTGCAGTCGACGCATGATCGAGACGTACCTGATATATGTGTATGAAGTTCAGCAGGCCAAAATGGCGTGACTGGGCTGAACGGAAGGACAGACCGCCAGAAGACGCGGATGACGAGGGCGCGGTAGTCGGAAGGGGTGACAACGGACAGCTTTTCGAGGCAAATCCTGTGGAAAGGAAATATCAGCCCAACATCAATGAGCGAGCGTCGTTGAGTGCACCGTCCGCCAAGTCCCAGTCCACCCCTCGAAGCCTCTCCCTCCTCACACTCGGATGGACCTGGGCACTCACAGCCAACACAGGAGACCTGGGCACTCACAGCCAACACAAGAAATTGAGCTCCATCCCGCTGCCATAGTCGATGCGCTGCTTGTTGCCCCAGCATTCCAAGAAGTAGCCGGAGACCTCCACGATCGCCTCCTTCGGCAGCCCAGGGATCTTCTCGTGAAGCGCCGGCGCCTCCTGCTCGTCCGCCCGCCATCAGCCCGAACTTCAACCATGAGTTGCGAGAATGAAACAACGCACAGCCACCACGCGGTCCATGAACGTCCGGAACGCTGGGTTTCCGAAACGCGACTTCTCGTTGTTCGCCGGCGGCGTGTCCTTCGCGATGTCGTCCACCCGGTCGAGCACCTCCAAGAGCGCGTGTACGCCCTGTCCGCCGCCATCTATGAGCGCCTGCTGCGCCACGAGACCAGCGATTGGAACCGAAAGCGCACCGGAGGGATCTCCACCTCGTCCGTCAGCTTGACCCCGACGACCGCCTCATTCATGGCGGTGATGTGGTCGAGGATGGTCGCGTGCGTCGGCGACTGCTGGAAAGCGGCGACATGCTCGGAGAGGAGGATGCGCTTGCGCGGCTTGACGAATCCGGCCTCGGGTGCAGTGCCGTTCCCGTTCGAAGCAGGGTGGTTGTGAGAGTGTTCAGAGTGTGATTCAGTCATGCTCGGCAGTGGAAGAGATGCGAGAAGCTGCGAGTGCTGTGAGGGCAGTCGTCAGGAAGTCGATGCAACTGCGACGGTGCAAGTCCCGGCGGTGGAGGCCACCCTCAGCGGTTCCCACGCCGACTCCGCGATGCCTTGCGCTTTCAATGAGCAGTGACTATCGAACAATCTCTGGCGCACTGGCTGGAAGCGAAAAGAAAGCTGCACTGAAGATGCAAAGGATTATAAAATATTCTCTGGCACAGAAACGGGCAAGATAGACTAGCTGTGAGGCATGCGCGTATACCGGTAATTGAACGCGCGGGCGACGCGATCCGCATTCGCGCGCGCCCGGAACGACCGCTTTCGACCATCGTTGGCTTCCTGCATACCATCGCACGCCCACCCGCCACCGCTTCATCTCGCACCTCGCCCTCGCTACCGACAGTCAAGATGGCCAAGAGCGGAACAGCGATGAAGCGTCTCGCCAAGGAGGTGCGCCACGGACTTCTTTCAATCCCCTCCGAAGCTCGAGCTGGAGCTCATCCGTGGTGGACTCCGCACTCCGCGAACAGATGCGCGACATCCGCTCAGAGCCGCTGGCGGGGATCTCACTCACGCCGATCTTGGAGGACTCGCCGTTTGAATGGAAGGCGACGCTGGACGGGCCGGAGGGGTCGCCGTGTACGTTGCGGCTCAGAAGACCGGGAGGGGGACGACGCTCATGCTGGACGAGGGCGGCGGGACAGACGAGGGTGGACGCTTCGCGGTGTCGGTGCAGTGCGCCCAGGACTACCCGTTCACTGCGCCGAAGTTGACATTCAAGACCAAGGTGCGTTTTCCATGCTGCTGGCTGTGGAAGGGTGAAGGGAGGCATGGGAGCTGAACGTCGGTGTCGGGCTGCAGATCTACCACTGCAACATCGCTTCCACCGTCCGTACCAGCGCACAACTTTGACAGCAACTCCGCTGATTAGGGTATTGGAGCAGGGTGCGATCTGCTTGGATGTTCTCAAGAACAAGTACGTCGTAAAGCTGGCCGGGCAGGCAAGCAGGTACTGACTGGCACGACTGCACACCCCCAG
Organism: Basidioascus undulatus; assembly: GCA_000826855.1. NCBI lineage: Eukaryota > Fungi > Basidiomycota > Geminibasidiomycetes > Geminibasidiales > Geminibasidiaceae > Basidioascus > Basidioascus undulatus. The sequence goes on from JTLS01000427.1 coordinate 5,052, forward strand.
CTGGTCCCCCGCGCTCAGCCTCCAAAAAGTCATGCTCTCTCTATCCTCGCTCCTCACCGACCCCAATCCTAGTGCGTCGGCTTTGATGCTCGAATGTACTGTCTTAAACTTACCTCGCCAGCCATCTCCCGTCGCAGACGACCCGCTCGTCGGGTCGATTGCGCAAGAGTACTTGAAGGACCGGAGGAAGCACGATGCAGTGAGTGCCCGCGATATCCCTCACATCCGCTATGTCTTTTGAGAGCTGAACGCCCTGGCGCCGGTAAGACTGCACGGGAATGGACCGCCCGCTTCGCGACCCCGATCCCCAAGAAGGCCGCCACGTCTTCCTCCTCCGCCACGGCCGAGTCTTCACGAAAAGGGAAGGACAAGGCCGCACCGGCGCCGCCCCCGCCGAAGCCTGCGCGCCCCCAAAGCAAGAAGGAGGTTATCGTGATCGATGACTGAGCGGTTGCTGCGATCCCCGTCCCTGTCGTCCGTACCTGCCTTCGTCCTGTCTTCCTATCCCATCACAGCCCCCCGCATCTTCCGCTCTACTTTCACCATCTCGCGCACCAGTACCTCTTGCCTTACCCTTACTCTTACTTCGCTTTTCCTGCTCGCCTCGCAACTCTGCATGTCCCACGCATTTCGTTTTGGCATTGTCTGGTCGCGCTGGCTGCGTAGCGACATGTTGCGTGACAGTCTTTCAAGACGGAACGATATTTAGATCTTTCATACTTAAGTTATAAGAAACCATGGAACATGCAGGCGGCAACCCAGCGGAAATGATGCCGGGTTGGGCCTCCCCGATGGCCTGCATCGTCCATCCGGTCCATGCTGCTGTCCCTGACACCTGTGCTTTTCTCTACACCTCTTTGGAACCGCACGCCAACAGAAGAACTTGACAAAGCACAACACACGCGCACACCAACTGCATGAAGCTGTCGCCGACCGTTTCATCTGCACAACCGGCACGGAGAAGTGGCACATCTTCCGCTGAGGCTCAAGGCCCTTGCTCGCTGCTAAGCTGCCAGCCCATACCTATAACAGTAGTGAGAAAATAAATGGTACGCTCTTGACCCATGTTTGTAGGACGGGAGGCTTTTCATGTTTGTCCAAGCAAGACGACCTTTCTCGAATGACGTCGACACGTGAGCGTTCACCGCGTCTTCGCCGTCCGCGAGCTCGTCACTGTGCACCCTTCGCTCTGTATGACCATCAGCATATACTGTGCCCTCTCCAGCACCGTCTACCATGCCGCTGAATGTATGTCCTGAAGTAATACTATTTTTTGCAACCGTAGCTAACTGCCTGCCCTTCAGTACGACAAATGGGCCAACCTCGAGGTCCGTGTCTTCTCGTGTGAACAGAACCCGAGGGAGGACCGGCCACTGACCCGAGCGAGCTGGACGGCAGCTCTCAGACGACTCTGATGTCGAGGTTCATCCGAACATTGACAAGCGCAGCTTCATTCGGTGGGTCTTGCGTACGCGAGCGAGGGGCCGAGCGAGTCTCTAGCTGCTGACACCCTCTCCGGGATCAGCTGGAAGCAGCGCGACATCCACGAGAAGCGCGAGAAGCGGAAAGCCGACATCGAGCGTCTCCGCCAGGAGATTGCGCTCAACAAGGTCCTCATGCCGCGCATACAAGACCTCATCTCGGCCATCTCGACCTCGGGTTCCGAGGCGTTCTCGTCGCTCGTCGCCCGGCTGCAGAGCAGCCCGAGCCCGGACAAGCCGCCGACGGGCGCGCCGAACCAGCCGACGTACGACGAGATGATGAGCAACCTATGCTTGCAGGTGTGGGAGCAGGTCCGCAAGGACCAGCCGAGCAAGGAGGTCCTTGGCGGGCGCCTCGTCGAGGAGCTCCGCAAGCACCTCCAGGCGCTCGAGGACCGGCAGACGGAGGCGGGGAAGGAGCTGGTGGCGCTGGAGGAGGAGCAGAAGAAACACATCACGAGTGATGACGTGAGGGAGGGGTTCAGCTCCGGTGTGAGTGTTTGCCCAGCTTCGGTTTGATGCGTGTGTGCTTCGGAGGGCTGACCGGGAGGTTGGACTTGATGCGGTAGTACGTCAACAAAGCGGACTCAACGCCGGCACCTGCCCAGCCCAAGAAGGAGGAGAAGAAGGAGACCGCGATCGAGGTCCTGAACCCGGGTGCATCCACCTCGTCTACGCCCGCGCGAGCGGTACGCCGCTCTGTCACTCTGGCGGCCTGACGGGTCTCTCACAATCTATTGCTCTTCGCAGGCGCCCGAGTCTGACGAGGAGGAGCTTCCGGAGCTCACGCCGTCCATGTCCGCATTCGCGCGCATCCCGTTGCGCGACTACAGGGCTTCGGTGGAGGCGATCGGCAAGGACAAGTTGCTGCTGTCCGAAACGACGACGGACGCGCTGCTTGTCGAAGCGTTCAACGCGGGCATGCGCGGCGATAAGGAGTACGCCAAGCAGTGCGTGCACCAGGGCCTGCTGGTGCAGTACTGCAACAAGCTCGGCAAGGACGGTGTCTCGGTCTTCTTCAAGCGGTGCGCTTAGCATTCCTCATTCAGACGCATATTTAGGCGGTTGCTGATGGATGGGCGGATGGGCTGGGTGAGCGCAGGATGACGGGCGGTGGCGGCGCGGAGGAGGTCTTCCTGAGGGACGTGAACGACACCTGGAGCCGCGTGATGGAGCGGTCGCAGGCGCTGGCGCAGCAGTCGTCCGGCCCGCAAGGTAACGAGCAGATCCAGCTCGTCGCCGAGAACCCGTCGACGCAGATCTCGTTCGACGTGCCCGAGGGCCCACCGCCCGAGGAGATCAAGCTCGAGGGCGAGGCGCTCGAGAAGCTCGACCCCGCGCAGGTCCGCAACTGGCTCAAGCGCCGCTGGGACATCTTCCAGTCGTTCCCGAAGAACCTGCAGAAGGCGCTCGAGTCGAACAGTCTGGAGGAGGTCAACCGCGTGCTAGGGCGGATGAGCGTCGAGGAGGCGGAGGAGGTCGTCAAGCAACTCGACGAGGCGGGGATCCTCAATTTCCGGGATACCGACATCGTGGATGAGACCGGGAAGGGCAAGGGCGAGGATGGTGGGCAGGCGGAGGCAGGAGCGGCGGCTTGACTGGGTTGACGCGCATGACATGAGTTGCTGCCCATCGCTTAGAGTGGGTATCTGCCGGCCGTGTGCAGATCGAAGTTTGCTTTAGTTCGTGTGTGAATATTTCGACGCACGCCATGGACGGGCTGGGACAGCGGCAGGGCAGACGGTATATCCGTCTGCTGAATGGATCACGAGCTAATAGACGGTCAACACCGAGAGCACCAAATGCTTCGCCCGATGCTTCTGCAGGATGGTGTTTAATGGCATGCATTTTCGTCTTGATGGAGTGAAGGGGGACAGGTCGCGTCAGTTTAAGTCGTGCGTCTGCGAAACCCCTCAAGTCGGACGGATGCGACGCGATGGAGGCAGCGGCCAAGTCCTCCATAATTTCAATTCTATTTTGGCAAAGCGAATATCAAGCACTTAGTTCAGTATAAACAAATTCATTTCCTACGGTCAGAAGCGTAAGTATTGAGCCATCAGAAGCACGCGACAACGTGCACTGCGCGAGTGTTGGTTCCGAACAAGACAGTCAGGGTCACTCTGATCTTTTCCTCCCACCCCATTCCTCTTCAGCAATCTGTTCTTCAGCTCCACCTGCCATCACAGCCCACTCCAACCACCTTCCTTACAGCATGTCAACCAGCAGTCGCGTCTCGACGGCGTCCAGCCGGTCTGTGTCACACCCAGGCACGGTCGTCCACGTCAAGGCTGTCGACAGTGCTCGAAACTCCGGAGAAGGACCGTAGTTTACGCCGAGGGACCTGAAGGCGCCGCCGGAGCGGGTTCTGGCGAGGCGGGTGGGGCGAATCCAGGGCTGGATCGAGCAGGTCAAGCTGGTAGCGCAGGTGAGTCAGAGCTTGCAGGTAGGACGGTCCGTGCGTTCTTCTGAGGCACTATGGTTATCATGCATGATGGAGTTCTACAGAAGCTACCCCCTCCCCCGCTCGACCTGAATGCTCAGCCGCCACCTCCGCAAGCCATCGAGACCGACCCGCTGCAATGCCCGAGGACTCCCAGCCCGTCCTTACACCTTTACGAGGTGGACTTCTTTGAAGAATTTTGTACTCATCTTCCAAACCCCTTTCCCTCGCCGAGCACCGCTCCGCCGCGCGACCCGCTCGCACACCACTCCGCCCGCTGATCAACCGCAGAGGGAGTTACTCGAAGAGACCACCCAAAAACCCGGATTCTGGTGCATGGAAGTTCTTGAGGACGCCCACTTAGCGGAACCCGTGGGGAGAGGCGGTCACGCCGGATGGGAGGGCCTGATGGCGGTATCATGCAATTGAACTATGCAGCCTGAACTGTGGAGTGGTACTTGGCGACTTTGAAATTTCCATTCAGAAAGACTGGGTATTGCCTGTTTAAAAAGTGCACCGCCTCGGATGTCTTCAGAGTGAACGACTCTTTTCTGTGGGCCGGGCTCGTGCGCTCATGAGCACCGTTCGATCCACTACACTCTGTTCAGTTAGAGTGTCCAACATTCGTCTGCTAGAAAACTGCTCTCTATGACTGATGTTCACACTCTGAGTACCGGCTTCCTACAATTGTGGAGCGGTAGAGGCAATGTTCTGCCAGAGCGTATAGCATCGTACGCCCCGGTGCTTCCTCGCGCCTTTGCTGCAGTCAACTTGATCAGTCGAGGTGCCCATTTCCGTTAATGAGTCCTAACTTACACAGTTTACCAAAGCATGTCTTGTTCAATGAATCAGTGCGCTTCCGGAAGCCTAGGAAGCTCTTGCACAACAGGCTCAGGCTCATGGTCTTTCGAACGAGTGTCACACTCTTTTATCCAGACCACATAGAGCGGTCCGACTGTGGAACACGAAAAGCTGTGCACTATATGCCCACTGTTTCTCTACAGGAGCCACCGTTGATAGAAGTCCTTACGAAACGCTCCTAGGCAACGTCGACTTGGATCCTGACTCGACCTTCCCTCACTAAATGCGCTGCATTCTTACTTCCTTCCCGAGTCTCACAAAATCACTCCACACAAACCGAAATGAAAGAAGTCGCAGTCTCTAGCCTAAGCCCGGATGAGCAATCACGAACTGCGGATACGCAAGCGGACCTGCAGTCAAGACTTCACTCGCTGACAGACGGCTCGACTGTACGAGCTGTTCGTCCCAGCCCTCCCATTGCTGCTCCTTTCCATTGCAGAAAATACCCTCCTGACCCATATGAGACCACCAGACTATCAGCCTCCGAGCTCCCCCGCACTGTCCGAGCGAAAGCGCGATGTGGCTGTCCACGCCAGGAAGCCTGCATGCTCGCGTCATGGGATATCGTATCCCTGCCTTCTAACGTATGCAATTGCGTGCAGATTACTGCAGCTCTTTGCAGCTCAAAATTATCTCATTGACTGTGAGCTTCAGGCTTCAGCTCGCTTAAGCGCGGCTAGCTGTCCGGCCCAGAGCCTTATCAGCACGACCAGCGAGACGTCAGAACTCCTCCACAGCGCCGTTGACATGAACGAACAAACCACTACGTCGGTCAGCTCCTTATCTTTTCAGTTTCCTGACCAATCTGAACGCAACATGACCAGTGTATTTCGCCGTCCTCGCCTGAAGCAACATGCATGTCGGCATGCGCAACTTCCGTCTTGGGCTGCGATAAGGAAGCGCGTGGGGGAGATTAGCGCAATTGACGAGGCTTCGTTGCGCACTCCAAATGTTACGTTTCGCGGTGTTCTTCATAACTTTGTCCCTCCATACTGCACGCAGATACCAGCGATCAGTTTGTTACTCGACGCCCGGCAGCTGTCGCGACATACCTTCCGGAACTCAACCCGAGTCGCTTGCTCGAGCATCCATCCACCAGCGCACAGCCATTTTACCCGTCCGGCCCGTATCTTCTACGGCACCTTCCAGCCGCGTTGTTCCATTGCCTATCGCTTAGTTTCAATAGCCTTCCGCACAAGCACGCGTGCACGCCTAGTCCCGCCCGCCGAGACGCTCGTTTCAATGGCAGCACTGTCGCCCCTTTTACCTCATCCTCACATGGCTTCCTCCTCCTCGGCTATCGAGCACAATGGTAACGTTGCCGACCCTCTACACCAGACGCAGCACAATCACAACCCTTATCAGCTCGACACGCTCCTTCTCCCCTCTGTCGCCCACCCCGACCCTTTCACCTCCTTCGACAGCCACGACCTGTCCTTCTGTGCGACTCCTACAGGCGACATGAAGCTCCGCCCAAGTGGGCCACCCCTTCTCCCCGACCCGGTCGACACCACGCCGAAGGACTCGGAGCGCACCGTAGCAGCGCTCCTCGCCGAGCGCACTACACTCCTCGCTTCCTTGCACGAGGCGGACCAGGCTCGACGCGCAGCCGAGCAACGCTTGCGCCTCATGGAGACCTCCACCCCGCCCGCTCGGAAGCCTCATCCTCCTTCACAAGCCCCATCGGGCCTCGCGATGCTGGGACTCGCCGCCGAGGCCGAGGGTCAACAGCAGCGCGGCTGGACGCCGCTGCCTAGTCTGTCGTTCCTCCTCCCCCCTACGCCGCCGTTCGAACCCAAAGAGGAGCTCGAACCCGTAAATCTCCAACGCCCGCCCAAGGGCCTCAGGCCAATTGCCCCTCGTCCAGTCGGTGCCAGCCGAGCATCGACGATGCCGAACTTGAAACTGAAACCGCCACTAACGCGGCTGCGATCACTCAACAATCAAGGTGCGTCTGTCCTTCGGTGCTGAATCTCGGGCCGGAGTTTACGTTTTGACTGGGATGTGGTGGATTCAGCCTTCGACGACACTTTCACCAGTCCCTCGCTCAGCACTTTCTTGAGTTCGTCGTCCTCTACGCCTTCGACCGCCTCGACCCCCTCCCCGGACGCGTCGCCCGACAACCTCGCCGCGCACCTCCCACCACTTGCCAGGCAGCCGAAGCAATGCACGCGCTGCGGACGCAAGAACACGACCATGTGGCGTACAGCCGATGGCAAGCGCGTCTGCAAGTGAGTCGCAGGCTTCCCACGTTCCGCTGAAGTTGGCCATCCTAATGTGGAGTGTGCGGTGACAGCGCGTGTGGGTCATACTGGCGCTTGCATGGGACAGACCGTCCAGCCCATCTCTGGGGGAACGTTTACGAGGAACCTCGGGGTCGGAGGCGGCGCAGAAGGAAGACCGATACCGATGTGTCCAGTGCGGCGAACGCGCAGTGATTTCGCCACGTTCGTTGTTTCGGGCTGTTTTTCCGTTCGATGTATGTTCGATGTATGTACTTTGGACACCTTCTGGATTGCTTCTTTTCCCATGAACAGGCGACCTTCTCTTTATTAAGGTTTTCCGAGAAGAACGCGTGGCCGGGGTGGAGCATGCAAGAGCATGCTCACGGACCGGCGTAACTAATGATGCTTGCCTGGGCTCCCGAGTGGGTTTCGCAGGCAGTAAGATCAGATTTTACATATTTCATATGCAATATATATGTTGTTGAGATGAAAGGGCCACGAAGGTCTTGAATCTGTGCGTTGCGGCCAAGGCGCATTGAACCGACAAGACGGGAACGACCTTCAGCCACTGCACTACAGCTGGCGGCATTCAGTCAGGCAGAATATCTTTTACCCACCCCTACCAGAGGAAACATATCAATGTGAGCCCTCGCGCTCACTTGCTTGAACGTTGTGGGCTACCAGCGCTGCTGTTGTCTGCCGCACTTTGGGCCCATCGAGGGGAAGTTGAGAGTAGATGTCTCACCGTTCCTGTCTACCTACTGTATATACACTTTTGACTGTATACTGAATGTGTATTTTATGACAGAAGGAGTAGACAGAAACACAACAGTTATACAGTTTATACACTTTTCATATCCCCCAAGTCGGTGCCAACATGAGTGAAGGTCTGGCCTCTGGCAGCAGTCATGCACAACTTCTGTAACCAATAAAAAACCACGCTGGATGCATTGAGGCACTCAAAAGCGCAAAATAATTGAGTTGCAGCGAACACTGTGGATGTAGGGTGGTGCAGGGGATCGTATTGATGGTCTTCTGTCTCGTGCATGGTGAGTTTACTCTTCTTGATGCACTCAATACTGGTAAAAGATGTTATGAGGACAATGCCTAACAAAACAAAAAACACCTTGTTGCTCTGACTACAAAGCTTTACGATGCTGACGACCTTCCACAGCTGCAGAGCACTTCTTCTCCTTATCAAACCTCTTTCACACTGACTGACATCCTTCTCCGACTCCAATATGCACTTCTGAGGAGACCTGTGCTACCCAGTGTATCTGTGGGAGATGGTGGACGCGGCCTGATTTGCGCAGGGATCGCCCTCACGCAGATCTTTCATAATATGTTAACCTGCTTTCTTTCTACACTGTCTAAACTGTTTAAACTGTTTCAAACTCTTTGAAACCGTATCTGTTTGTGTCTATAGGAATGTGTGAAGGCAGATAAACGTATTACCAGGAATACTTTGGGATACCAACTGGTTTGTCAATCGTAGTAAGCATTCCATTTCCAGGCAAGTGGCAGTCTGTATCGCAGTGCAAGTGAGGGAGTGGCTTCACATGGTTGGATCCCACAGACGCACAAGATGCACAGCTGCACCCGTGCTTTAGTCTCAATCACCGTGTATAATTTTTTCTGAGAAAGGTCACCCTCTGTTGCTCAGTGTACCGATGCAGTCGAAGGCATGAAATTTCGTTTCGTGACGCTGCATCAAGCCGAGCCGGCCTCCACCCAGCGCGTTCAACTGCCGATCGTCATTTAACGCTCAACCTCTCGCAACCACCATCCCGCCCGTTCCCAACGACTTGTTGTATCCAAGCATGCTTGTTCTACCGCCAAACCCTGTCGTACAATTCGGCCATCCTAACGCCCGCTTGGCGGCCAAGTCGCCGTCGCCGCCGAGCAAGAAGCAGCGGCTGGACGGCGACAAGGGGAAGCAGGCCGCCGCGCTCAAGTCGAGCGCTGCGGGACCGAGGAAGCTGCAGTGGGTCGGAGGGGACAAATGTGAGTCCAATACATCGTACATCGCTCATGTCGATTGTCTATCGGTAACCGGCGTTGACTATGAGGCTGGGTATCGGTAGTGACTGTTCCCACCGACCACTCTCGGCAGTGCTTCTCCGGGCTCACACAGTTCCTCGGCGCGATCACATCCTCTCCGCCCGCCAAGATCTCCTCCTCCCTCGATGCGCTTTACGCGGCCGTGCGCGACGAAGTCGTCATCTACGGCAAGGGCCAGGCGTTGTACGAGCGCATCGACGCGGAGCTTCGTCGCGCCGTGGGCGGGCTCGGGCGCAGGCTCGAGGCGGTGGGCGATGGAGAGCAGGCTTTCCTTGAGGAGCTTGTGAAGGCGTGGGAGGAGTTCGGTAGGTGGATGGTGAGCTCCGTTTATTTCGCTGAGGCGATCTGGTCTGGATCGACTCTGACACATGGAGATGTAGACGGCAATCCGCTCGGTGTTCCTCGTCCTCGACCGCAGCTTCGCCTACCAGACAGACAAGGTCCTTCCTCTTCGGTATGTCGCTCTCACTAATCAACGTGCACAGCTCTTCTTAGCTCAATATCCTACTTCTACAGCGAACTCGGCGAGAAATTGTTCCGCGATATCATCTTCGGCAAGGACACCATCGCTTCGCGCACCGTCACGTCCATCCTTACGCTTATCCAGAATTCTCGGCACGTCCCCATTCAACTTTTCTCCCTTCAAGCATTCCTAACACTTTTCAATGTACAGCTCTACTTCGACGTCCCCGTCCGCCGCTCTCACATCTCGCACGACCTCTATCCTCTCCTCGCTCTCTCTCTACGGCGCGCTTCTCGAGCAGCCGCTCCTTCAAGCGTCCGCACAGTTCTATTCCTCCGAGGGCGAGCAAAAGCTTCAAAAGCTCGAGCCCAAAGCCTACCTGCGGCACGCGGAGACGCGGATCGCGGAGGAGGCGGAGCGTGTGGACGCGCACCTGGGCGGACTCAATAAGGTCGAGATCGTTGGCGCCGTGGAGGAGGCACTGGTTGGCGCGCGCATTGGCGGCATTGCGAAGCGAAGTGGGTGTTGTTTCTACCCTCATGTGGTGAAGGATGAGCGCTCACGTGTGCGGGCCGAGGGGATAGGTCTCGATGTTCTCGCACAGCTTCATCTACCCGCGAAGGATGTCGAGGTCAAGGCGAAGGCCAAGACGCTGAAGGACCTTACCGACGTAGCGGTCCTCGACCTCGCGGGTCTGAAGACGCTCTACGCGCTCGCGAAGGGCGCACAAGTGTTGCCGGCGCTGAGAAACGCATTGTCGGAGCGCGTCAAGGTACCACTTTCTCCCTTTCTCGTTTCAGAGCTGCATGCCGAACTCATCTTCTTTTCCCTTTCTCCATTGGGCTAGACCCTCGTCAAGGAGACCGTGGCCAATCCAGAGAACGACGACTCTATGGTCCAGTCGCTCATGGCGCTGCGGCGGCAGCTCGAGTTCGAGCTCGTTGGCGAGGCGTTTGAGGACGACCGCCGCGCGAGAAGCGATATCAAGGACGCGTTCGCTTCTGGGTTGCTTGGACGCAGCAATAAGCCCGCGGAGATGATCGGTGTGGCACACTCTTTCTACGCCCCACGGACGCTGTGCTGACGCATGCTGGACGCCATTCCGTACAGCCAAGTACCTCGACTTCCTCATGCAGTCCAAGGTCCCTGCGGACGAGCTCTCGGAGGTTCTGGTGGAGGTGCTGGAGCTGTTCAGGGTGGTCAAGGGTACTTCTTACGGGCATCTGTCTTTCCAGGAGCGCAGGGTCGGTGGCTGATTTCCTCGCCCGCGACAGACAAGGACATGTTTGTCGCGTTCTACACGCTCGGTCTCGCTCGGCGGCTTGTCAGGGGCACAGTGTCTTCGACCGACGCAGAGAAGGAGATGTTGGCGCGGTGATTATTCGCCATTCCTGCCGACCTGACCTGTGCGCATGCTGACTCGAGACGACGACGCGCATAGGCTGAGCGAGGCTGCAGGCGAGGACTTCACGAAGAAGTGCGTGGCGCCTACTGTGCGCGAAGTATGGTAGGCTGACAGCGGCCGCTTTTTGAATAGGTGCCAGCAGATGCTCAAGGACGTCTCGACGTCGGAGGAGCTCATGTACCAGTTCAAAGCGAGCTCTTTCGGCAAGGGCACCAAGCTCGACCGCGCGACGATCGCGATGGCCGCCATCTGGCCGTTCAAAGGCGCCCGGCTCTCGCTTACGACCAAAACGGTCGACGACACGGACGGGCACACTGTCGCGAAAGGGGCTGCCCTCGATCGAGTCGTTTTGCCGTCCGAGGTTCGTCTCACTTACGACGCTCTTTCTTATGAGCCACATGCCGAATTCACCGGAACGTAACAGATGGCCCAAGACTTGGCAAACTACGAGGCGTTCTACAAGTCTCGGCACAAGAACCGGCTCCTCACGTGGAACCACCTGCTCGGCGAGGCCCGCCTGTCTGCGTACCTCAGCGACAGCGGCAAGCCCATCGAGATCACCGCGCCCCTGCCGGCCGCGCTCATTCTCGTCCTGTTCGCCCGGACGCAGGCAGCCGCGAAGCTGTCGTTCGCTGAGATTCAGGAGAACACCGGCTTGCGTAAGTTTCGCTTTAAGCTAATCCTGTTCGATATACACACTGCTCACAAAAATCTTGACCTATTCAGCCGATGCCGAGCTTCTTCGCGCCCTGGCTTCGCTCATGGGCAAGCGCACGCCGTTCTTGCTGAAATCGGGGCAGGGCAAGAATGCGTCGTTTAAGCTGAACACGGCTTTCCAGCCGTCCAAGAATGTCCGCGTGCCTGTTACCAAGAGCGCAGCTGAGGAGGTTCGTTTAACATTTTCGGGCCATATGCGTCAATGTAACTGAACGTCCGTGGTCCTGCAGGCCGATGAGTCGAAGGAGACCGCCGCCGAGGTCGAAAACGCCCGTATGTACGCGCTGCAGGCCGCTGCCGTGCGCGTGCTTAAGGCGCGCAAGAAGATCGCGTTCCCCGAGCTGGTGAACGAAGTCGTCGCCGACGTCGTCCGCCGCAACTTGACGGTAGCGAACGAGAAGTCGCTTGTGTCGCAGATCAAAAAGACGATCGAGGGGCTGATCGAGAAGGAGTACTGCGAGCGGGTGAGCAGCAGCCGGCACTCTCTATTCCAGAGGGTGTGCGGCGCGAAGCTGACGGGGAGGCTGGGCAGATCGAGGGCGAGAGGGGAATGCTGTCGTACATCGCTTGATTTGACGCTCGCGGTCCTGATGCATTCTTTTCTCCGCCTGTTTTTCCACTGTACTTCTTCGGCGTGGAAGAGCTGGTTCGACTTATTCACTGCGCGGCGTCGCTCTAGGAGTGGATGTGTGATCGCAAGCAAAGGCGTCTGGGAAAGGCAAATCCTGCAGCAACAATGTCTGCCGTACCAACCATCACGACAGCCGACATGATGCCTTAAATGAAATGTTCTATTCGCTTATGATAAATTAGAGGCTGCTAGGCATCGTTTATGATAAATTAGAAGCTACTAGGCATGGTGTTGAGCACACCGCCATCGATCAAGACCACGCCGCCGGTCATGTAGCGCTGCTTCTTGTTGGCCATGTCTGTTGAACCCAACATGTCAGCCTATGACCTACAGTGTTCAAGATGAGAGGACCGAATTGACAAAGTACGGTGGTCGCCATGTCTTCGTCCGTGCCCAGACCGCCGCCGGTAGACGCCGACACGGGCAGGCCCAAGTTGTCCGACAAGTCGGCCTTCGTCTTGTTATCGCTGCCGGTCGCGTCCTTCCCCTTCACGAGCTCGGACGGGAAGGCTCCGGGCGCTGTGACAAACGCAGGGAGGGTCAGATGGGGAGGGAGAGACAACAGAAGGTTCAAAGCGCACCGATCGCGTTGCAGCGGACCTTCGTGTCCTTCAGGTGGGTCGAGAGCATCTTGGTCAGGTGCGTCGAGGCAGCTTTGCTCATGCTGGAGGAACCAAGTTGGAAATAAACAATTGGAAGGGAGTGGGGTCTAAGTCAGCATGCAGCCGGCTTACCTGTAAAGAATGCCCGCCATCGCCTCACGGCCGAAGCTCGCATTTGAGGTGATATTGATGATTTGAGGGTGGTTCGGGGATTTGTCCAGCAGTTGGATGAAAGCCGCGGACCTGTCGTACTTTTATTAGCCCGGTGTAAACGGGAGATATTTGAGAATTATGGAACGCACACGTAGAAGTACCCCAGGCAGTTGGTCCTGAACAGCGTCACGGCCTCCTCGTAGTCGCATTCGAAAAGCGTTTTTCCGATGTCCTCCGCACCCTTCTTACCCTCGGCATTCCACAAGGGGCCGCCAACGCCTGCGTTGTTCACCTGCCAACATGTTAGACGTACAGCAGGATGCAAGCGGGAGAGGGCTGCAGCGTACCAGCAGGTCGATGTATTTTTCCTTCTTCTTGATCTCCGCGAGGACCCCCTCGATGGACTTCTTATCGGTCGTATCGCCCTGAACAGGAAGGATTGCCGCGCCGTCCTGCACCACGAACACTGTCAGTTCTCGCCTGTAACGCACGCAGTCGCCACAGCACGTACCGGCAAGCCGACCGAGTTCTCCAGCGCGGTCTTCTCCAGTACCTCCTTCCGCCGACCGACGATGTACACCCGTGCGCCGTTGGAGGCTAGGGCTTTGGTGATCATGAGCCCGATGCCGGTGCCCCCGCCGGTCACGACGCAGACAAGGCCGGACACGTCGAAGAGGTTGGAGATCTTGAAGATATTGGCGATCTGCTGCGACATGGTGGAGAGTGTGCGTCTTTGGGAGAGTGTGTGGATGTATGAAAGTATGTGGATGTGTGAATGCGTGTGGGATGAAAGCGAAAGACCAGGAGACGAAGAAAGACTCACTGGGGCTCCATCGCATTTATGCTGGCCTGGTCCTGCCGGGGAATTGAAACGACGTCATCTGACTGCCCAATCGCTGCTAGTCTGTCTTGGCTGAAGCTGTCTTTTCCCGTTTTGCTACAGTCCTTTTCCCCTCAAAAGTGAAGAGCAGAAGAACTTTATGCGAAAGACTTTGTGAGGCGGCAGCGAAGCATGCGCGGGTTCGCCATGCACACACATTCGCTCACGCGACCAAGGCGGCCAGCTGACAGGGTATCAAACAATGTGTATAAATCGGTACAAAGAATTCACCACCGCCGAACATCTCCCAACCTCAGTTGACCTAGAATGATGAAACCCCCCCCCCCCC
>JTLS01000428.1:0-19228 GCA_000826855.1 Basidioascus undulatus
CCCGCCTGGCTCCTCCTCCACTATTTTCCCATTCCACTTCCCCTCTCCTCCCCGCACCTCCGCTCATTTTTTCCTACCCCGTCCCCCCCACACATTCAGACCCCGACGTCGCTGCCTCCGGCCTCCGGGCCGTCCTCTCCGCCGCGTCCCAAGCCGCCGTCGGGCGCGACATCCCCGCGGCCAAGACCCAGCCGGACGGCGGCGTCTCGAACGTCCTCAAGCAGGCCGTTTCGAACGCGGTCGAGAGAGGCAAGGCGATCGTCAACGGCGTGAACGGGTCCGCGGCGGCGTGAGGGCTTGGGCGCGGTGGAAGGAGTAGGATGTTAGGAGAGAGGAGCCGTATCTGGATTAGTTGCTGCTACGCTTCACTTGTTTTGCAGCGGTTTGATAAGGATTTCTTCTCGGGTGCTGCACAGTCTGTGTGGAGAGTTTGAGGCTTGGTCTCGCTTCCAATTAGGCATAGAGAATCTTGTCCTCAGAGCTCATACGAAGAACCCTGGCTGTGTTTGACTAAACTAAACCCAACCTAACCCCTTGCCTGAGCGCAGAAGCACATTGTCGAGGGAGGGAGGGCAAGATGGAAGGGGGGCTGGGACCACCTCGTACCGGTGCCTAACCATCCAGCCCTCGATGGTCCGGAGCTGCTCGTGGGGATGGCGAGCAGGGAGGGGAGCAGAGGGGAGGAAACGAGGCGCGTGCTGATACACTGTAGCTTGTCTCTCCCGAACGCGCTTACATTGCATGTACACGCGAGCCGAAACATAAGGAAGCGGCGCACCGGGAAATCAGCCAACAATGGTCGCTCGGCCAGTTCGACATCGGTCGGCCCCTCGGGAAGGGCAAGTTCGGACGTGTCTACATGGCACGCACCAAATCTGAGCCCACTTCATCGTCGCGCTCAAGTGTCTTTATAAGGCCGAGCTTGAAATCCCGCTTTGGCGTGCGGACGGGGAAATATGTGGGGGTGAAGGCGCAGGCGTCCATGCTTGGGCAGCGGGGGACTGAAAAATGGGAGGGCCCGCAGAAGGATTTTTTCGGACCAATTTACGCCGAAACCCCCCCTGCAGGACGACCTGCATAGCTCGGAGGGCTCCTCCTTCTGCCGTGGGCATCCCCAACGTCCCACCGTGAACGTCAGGGCGACCACATACGGTTCCCGCAAGAGCAAGGCGGCCCAACAGAGGGGCGATTATTTTGGAATTTCCGAAAACACCACTTCAGTAGCGAGCTTTTCCGGATAACCGAGCTTAACACAGAAGGGAAGAGTATTAGTGCCATGACAACTTGACAACAATCTTCTCAGCTCGGGCAAAGAACGTACACTTCTCCCGGAGGGAAGACACCGCTGATGTCGCGCAGGATCGGCTTCTCGATGCAGCGGAAGCCCGGAAACGCCCTTCGGACCCAGCGCAGACCGAGGTTCTTGATCTCAACTGTTACCCGCGAGCGCTTGAGGTCGAGGTCGCCACTGCCGGCGCTTTCCTTACCCGCCGTGGACGGCAAAGCAGCAGCATGTCGAGCGCCTCCGGGCTTGTACAACTGCAAGCCCGCGAGTACCGAAGAGACTTAGTAATGGCAAAAGTAAGAGATAAAGTAAAGCTGCGCACAGTCAGGATGACAGCGGCTAGCAAGTGCGTAACCAGGACGAAGTCGCACAAGCCGCCGAAGAAAGGACCGATGCGCGTGTCGGGACTGATACAAGACCGCGCAAGACTGGAGGAACGCATCTATCAGCAATGAGGGGATTGGCCCATGGCAGCTGTCTCGCCATTGTCGCCCGAACACTGATTGCGGGCGGCTCCCTCAACGCCGTCGCACACAAACTCGCGGCCCCGGAACTGCGAGATTACGACTGTACGGAAGCCGTAATATGAACCAAACACCATCAGTCGCGTTTTCTAGGTTCGTTTTTTGAGGGAGCTTACGAAATAATGGCTCAACCTAGTTGCAGTGAAAACCGTTAAGCGGATGCGCAAGGAAGGGACAGCGAGACGCTTACCAGCGAATCCAGCGCAGCCAGACTGCAATGTCGGTGACGAGGAAGCTGGGATTGAATATCAACCATTTGGCACTCAAGCTGTTCTATTGGCACTCAAAAGGCATACCCAACCGTCACTGTAACAGCGGAGCATGAGCACGCGGGCACGACAATGCAAAGCGCCGAAGCTCGACGTACTGATGAAGAATATAGACATGGCGTTCGCCAACAGCGATGCTTTCGCGTAGCTTCGCTGTAGATTCGAAAAACAATGTCAATACATGCGGCACGTAGGGGTAGAGTGCAAACTCGCCTGAATCGAAACAGCGACCAGTGCGATGCCGATGGTGCAAAGTTGAACGAGAATGCACTGCGGCTCGAGGCGCGTCAATGTCCATTACAAAGCTAATGAATGAGAAGAGGACGCACCTCTGCGATCAAAATGAACAGGTTGGCCGCCAGGTTGTCCCTCCGCATGCCAGCCATGAAGTACACTGTCGCGTGGAAGGTGGGTCAGCATCGAGCTGCGCAACAGGTGTGTACGGTGTGCCCACGGATGATCGCAAAAAGACCGGGGAAAAATATATTAACGGGAAGGCCGGATATCAGGCCCGAGGCGAAGTATGGGAAGGCTTGATAAAGGTGGTCCTGCAAGGTTGGTCGGCCTCAGTCCGGCTCAATCTGTTGTACGAAGATAGCAAGCAGACGCTCACCTCCCTCTCCCGGTCGAACACGACGAGATCTAAAGATCGCATGTAGACGGCAAATACGAGAGTAAGATACGCGAACAGCGAGGCATGCTGGTAAGTCAGCGCTTTCAGACTCTGGATGTCGCTCGGCGTCTGCGAAACAGCACTCCGCTTCAGCCGGCAATTGCGCTGGGTTGTAGCAGCAGACACACATTGCCGAGGTCGAAAAAGAAGCCCGAGAATGATGAATTGCGTCGCCTGAAGAACTCCAGACCAAGTGTCAGCAATTAAGCAGCCTCATAGAGAACGATCACGAATGCTGGCGACGAGCAAGAATGTATTCCGCCATATGCTCTTCGTATCCCTGTAGGCTGGCATCAGCGGCGTACTCGGGAATAACATCGGCACAAACTCACCGAGAAAGCAGGATGATGAACTGCTTTATCCACCCAGGCCTCGCCGCAGCGCCGTCCGCCCTCGCGATCTCCTTGCCACCCTCGCCGACCTCAACTTCGATCCTGTCCCGAGAGCGAACGACGCACAGAGTGACCGGCTCCCCCTCTAGCCGCGTCTGCGGCGAGATTCCCAACTCGGCGAGCTGAACGGCGTCCTTCTCACCGGCCAGGGCGCCGAGTGCGATGGACGCGTGCGAGGGTGAGCGCGAGAGGAGTGGGCCGTTCGGGTCGCGGGCACGCCACGCGCGCGTCAGTGCAGAGACCCGCTCGGAGGAGATCTCCTCCACCTCGGGGTCGCGGATGTCTACGCAGGATACGTCGATCAGGAAGTCTGCGCCCTAGGCTTTAGCAGCACGTCTCCGATGACGAGCAGGCAAGCGACTCACCGAGCGGGTTCACGCCGAGCACACCCTCAACCCATCCCAAGCTTCCCTTTGTCTCGCCACTGTAGACGACCTCGCCACGGCTGAAAAGGCAGATGCGGGTGAAGAGGTTGAACGCGTCCGAGCGCGGCTGATGCAGGCTGAAGACGACCGTGCGGCCTTTCTTGGCCAGCTGCGAGAGCGTCGTGAGGACTGCGAAGGCTGTAGTCGCATTCAGGCCGGTTGTTGGCTGGGAATAAAGGTCAGCAAGCAGTCGCTTCTGTATATTTGAGCAGCGACGCAGCGAGCGAAGACGCACCTCGTCCAGAACGAGCACAGACGGCACTAGAATATGATGTGAGATCAGTTGGGTCTGGATATTGCTTCAGAATGTTCACGTACGCGTTACAAGCACGCAACCGATGGATAGGCGGCGCCGTTCACCGCCAGAGATGCCTTTCCGCAGGGTGCCACCGACGAGGACATCGGCAATGCCCGCAAGCCCGAGCTCTGCAGCGAGAACGCGGGGATTCAGCCCGAGCCCGAGAAGAGAAGCTCGTATAGCCAATAAGTGAGGTCTTACCATCGATCGTCTGTTCAACTATCGCCTTGCGCATCTTCCGCGAAACGGTAGCCGGCAACCGCAGGGCAGCGGCGTAGTTGAGCGTCTCGCGAACTGAAGACCACCGACATGAATGAGATGTGACTGGGAATTTCAGGCCTGTTTTGGATACGGACCTGTGAGATGAGGAAGAAGGAAATCCTGTTGGCGGACGTAGCCGAGGATCTTGCTCAAGCCGGGCGTGCGCGCAGCGTTGTCTTCGGGAGACGAGGACGGTACGAAAGCCACCGATCCCGACAATGTTGGAGGTTGGCCAAGCGACCTGCAATTGCCTGTGATTCAAGCGTCAGTTCCTGGTAGAGCGGCAAATGTGACGGGGTGTCAACATTGAGCAACGTCGTCTTGCCCGACCCGGATCCTCCGAGGCTATAAGAATTGCATCAGTCGCCAGATGGGTTTTGGTAAGGAAGAACGCGTACATCCCAAGGTTTCCCCGCTGCCACATCGAGCGTCAACATGCGAAATGATCGTCTTCGGTTCGTGTCGTTCCGCCTGCTTGCGGGTGAGGAACTTCGGCACATGAACAGGGATCGGCAGCGGCAAGGTTAGCTGGTATGGCGGCGCGGTGATCGACAGCGACAAAACGAAGAGATCGAAAGGCCTCGGAGGCGGCAACGAAAGGAGGAGGTTGACCTTGTCCTCGACCGTCTTAGTCGGGGGAGAGGACGCCATGATGGCGCTAGATGATAGCACCTGAGACGCGCAACAGCCTCGAAATGGGCTCGGTGTGATTTAGGCGATCGAGAAGCGGTTAGAAGGTATATCGTGAAAGGTTATCCTCGGTGGATATCGAGGTTGATGGTATGGTTGAAGGCATGATGGGCATCTCGAGGCGAAGAGTGCAGCTGCCGATCGAGACCCACATACGGATGTCTGGGCGCCACCGGACAGCCCACCGGCTCATCAGCTGTCTTCGCAGTCCCCCCCTCGCGGCCAAGATGTCATTCGACGCTGAGCGTACTGGTCCAAAACATGAAAGCTTTTCGAGAAAAAGTGTTTCTGGGTGTTGAATACGTCGCGGGAACCCAGGAGAATAAGTGCGAATGACGAGCAAGGGATCGTGTCGACAATCACAACAACCAGTCTAGGGGCGGCGAGCGGCAGTCGTGCAAGTGGGTGTGCCTGGATGCGTGTTGACTTTGAAGCCGTACGCCGATCAACATTAAACCTCCGTGCGATGCTTTGCATCACTGGATGAGCAACGTATTTCCTTCACGGCAATCTGATCGCAAATACACACTCGGAGAGAACGAAAACAGGACTCCACGCTGCAGTCTAGCCATTCCACTTCCATACTCCAGGGCTTGAATGTTAGATTAGATACCGCTACTCTGTCGTGCCCCGAGCTGGCATCTATCCTGGGCAGTGGGGTTGCGGCGTTAGAGCCGAAATGTATGCTGTCACCCTCTCGTACCGCCAACTTCCGGTGAATGCGTAGACTGGTTTGTGTTACCGACACAATGTTCTGTATAGCCAAAAGACCGGCATTACTGTTCTTCGGTCTTGACCACATGGCTGGCACCGCCGCCAGCTTTCGCGTTGGGCCCTCTGCGTCGGGTACGATGAGCCCAGGTAAGCTGTCTTAGCGAGACCGGCAAGCGAAGAGCAGGACGGATGCAATGTCAGAAGGGAATGGTCAAGACACCAGGTTTATACCAACGCATTCCGACAGATGACCCCCAAAAGACCCCCGTCGTTCCACATCTCGACGACACCCCGCCCACACCCCGGCCCGTCCCCTCGCCCGACGTAGGGCCCGAACTGAGCAAAGACCTGCCATACTACCCTCAAGACGAGCAGAACATCGAGAAGTCTCCGGTCCTGAGGTCTCGAGAAGAGCTCGAGGCAGAGGTCGAGCGGGTCCCGCCGGAGCCGTTCTCAGTCACGGGCGGGTTCAAATATGATGAGGGAAAGAGCGGAGTGCGCGGAAGGATGGAGGGGGAGGATGGGGGGAAGGAGGAGTGAGGGCTGTGGGGAGTGGAAGTGATTATTGGGGATCTTCCTGGGGTGAGATGGAGGTGGTGGGCAACTTCGGACCAGACGATGAGCTTTCGATGGTGGCAAGAAAGGAAAGAACCGCGAATGCCGAATGAACGCTGCATGTTCCGGCATAACCCCAGGACTTCGCTCTGGGTATAAAGTGCCCAAAAATAAAATGTACTATTTTCAGTCAAAACTGTTCAGGGAACGTGCAATACAGGTTCTTTACAGTGGACGCAGCGCCGGGTCTTCCGAGTGGGCGCCGCGGCATTGCATAGTACTGCCCTTGCAACCTCGTCTTTGTACAAGTCTTTTCCCCCCACGTGATCCTAAAGACCCCTCTACAGTCTCTCTTATCGCAGATATAGTCATTCCCTCAATCTACCACTGCAGCGCAGCTCTGCCCTTCGCAAACTTGTGCGGCCTGGCAGTGTCGTACGGACCCATGCATGATCTGAAAGATGCGAAACAGGTTTCGATATATCAGGTTCTACCAGGGTAGCCTGAGTCAATCGTCAGTCTCGGCGGAAACGACGATGCGTCAGGTCGTCACATAATTGAGCGGCCTCGACGCGACGCCTCGGAAAGGCCTCAGGCTTGTTTGCTTCTCCACCGCCTTTTCGCCTTCCTCCTACGCCTTTCGCTTCCAACCTCCGCTCGCACATTCTCCCGATCTAACCTCAGACATACCCTTTCGATCGCATACCCTTATGCCAGGCCTTCTGCCTTTCCGCCGCCCCCACTGGCCGCCCTCGAAAGTCCTCACCGAGCCGGTCCTCTGGTTCGACGGCTTCGAGGCGCGCTACGTCGACGACTCCGACTTCGAAAACATCTTTCGCGATGCTGGGCTTGGGCAGGTCAAGTGCGCCACGCCTTACCTTGCGCTGAGAGCGCGCGCTGACGAGCGAGAGGCGGGCAGTGTGCATATCGATCGTTCAGGGGAAGGCGGGTATCTCAGGCGAGCAAAGTCGTTTTTGAGTGTATCGAGGCTGGTGGCGAGGATTCCGCCCTTCATTTTGCCAGAACTTGCCGGTAACTGACGCCTCTTGATCAAGTGACTCGCGAAGACATTCATTCAGCATCTGTACGGCCTGCTAACTCTAAATCCAGTCAAGCGTCTATCTCACCGTGAACTTTGAGGTGATTGGTTGAGCTCCTGGTGCGACCACGCCTCCTTGGTTCCCGTAGTAGTCTAAGTCACGGCACTGAAGAAGTGACAATCAGTGGGATTCACTAGCATGCATGCAAGGGGCCCACATAGACTCCGAAGCACTGTCGACATGAGAAAGGTGGATCAGACGAAAATGGCTCCCCAGATCTATCCCAGGACCACTCACGATGTTCTGTCACATGAAACTCCCTGTCAGTTCAGAAGCACAAGAACAAGAACAGACCGCCGGAGTGCTCACCTCGTATTTGTTGGGCAGTACAACTGCAGGGAAGTTGTGTTAAGAGTCAAGGGAACTTCCAGACGGAATATAGGGAAAACGCACTCGAACTGAAGCCCTAGAATAGGCGCAGCAGGCACTTGGCGTTCATACATCCTGGCGTTTCCGTGTTGATACGGAGCATAAGAAAGCCCACTCGAAAACACTGCACAGCGATCATGCCTCCCCGAATTCGTGTGCAGGATCCCTTCACCCTGAAACTGTTGCCTGCAGAAGACACTTGTACGTAAAACTGGGAGTAGATACGAGTGGTGAATTAAGTTGTTGTCCACGGTCGGATCCCTCTTCGATACGCTCGCGTGCCAGACCGGCTCGAGTATTTCAAGCGACGCTACCGTCACACTCTGAACCTGGACTACAACGTGGGTTGTGTTCTACCATTTCGTATGTCTATTTCGAGAAATTTACTGACTACTTTTGGAAACTTTTATCAGGTCTACGCTGGTGCTGTGGGTGATTGTGCCTGGGCAGCTGGCGGGTGCCCCATCACTCGCCAGAACTACATCGACTGGTACTACAACGCTCTTACGCAGATCGGCGCCACAGCCTGGCCGTGAATCTTCCGCATACAAATTCTTGACTTTTGATGAGAATGCTGATCAAAGTATTCGGACCAGGTTAGCGCCAACGGCAAGGCGCAGATTTCGCCAGCGTGGACCTTCTCGCACATCGGTACGTCTGCTCTTCCCCCTCCCTCTGCCCCTCCGTGCCTGAGCCCCTCACTCCGTCTCACACCCTTCGTTGTAGGCCTCACCCTGACCTTCAACCTCGAGCCGTACCGCCCGGCCGCGACGCTTCTCGCACAGCGCGAGGAAGGCGCGTCCGTGTCGCTCGCACACGGTCTGAGGAAACTGGGGTCGTAGGTGACGCAGATGCCCACGCCGAGCGACCGGCTTCAGCAACTTCCGGCTGTCCTTGCGTTCCCGAGATATTGCTGATGCACGAGGGATTGGTGGCGGTGGGGACAGAGTTCTATCATCCAGAAGGCGAGGCGGCTTCAGAAGGCGCTGGCTGCGACGTTCGAGGGAGAGGGATCATAGCCAGTCCTGCTGCATCGTTGCGAACTGCAATTTTATCCAATTTCATCCGTCATTTGAACGCTCGGTTGATGGCCTGTCGAGGCTCTCCGTACATCAGGGCGTTCGAAGACGTAGACAGCAGCACAGCTGCAGCCTGCAGGTTGTGAGAGCTGACTGCATTGCGTGATCAAGGTCAAGCCTTTGAATAATGAGCGTGATTGCATATTTTTCTGGGGTGTCTATCACCCCTCTTCGCACCTCTGTTCATTGAAGGGGGTGAGAAAAAGCGACACCTCAACCTTGGCCGCCCATGCTGCTCCTTGATTCCGCCCTTGTCTTTTCTTCCCTCGTTTACACCATTACTAGCTCTTGATGGGCACGCGAACGAGGAGGTACTTTTGGTTCCATACTGAAACACCCAGCTTGATCATGCTAGTACGCTGCTCTTGCCCATATTCGAGAAAGCGCGGTGCAACTACACGAGCCCGCACAACAAACATTTGGCTCTCTCATGGTTCGCAGCATCGCAACACCCTAATAGTACTTTTTGATTCTTCTGTCTCTCTGCTCAGCTTGAATGTACACGGCAGGCCTTGCGCATGTAAGACGTCGACTTCATGCGCCTCCATCCTTGATCTCAGCCCCGTCCAGCTCGCCCCCATAACCGTCAAACACGCCCGGAACCGCGATGTCGTCGAAGTTCATGTTCCCCTGTTCAGCAAGGAGACACGCGGCCTTTTGTGAGCACCTCGCGAGGCTGGACTGAGCGGATGGGAAAGTGGAGCGCACATCGTCAACGTTTCCGTGAAAGAGGTACATGTACTTGAGTGAGACACGGGCTAGGAATTACAATAAATCAGCGCTTGTGACTTTGCACATCTCAGTCGAACGCACTTGTAAGGAAGCCACCGAAGTAGTCATGCTCCTCTTCTAGGTCCACCACCTTCAAGCTCACGTCGTCCGCTTTTCTGCCCTCCTCGCCCAGCTCCTTAAACGTATTTTCATCCGCAAGGTACACCATGGGGTAGTGCCCCATCGAGGCCGTGCCCGCCGTCCGCCACGCGTACTCCTCCACCAAAAGCTCGCGGAGCTTGGCAATGTGCCCCGCGAAGTCGGGCTTCACGCCTTGGAAGCCGTCCCATGGGAACCCGGACTCGCACGGGTCAGAGAAGAGGATGGCGTGGGGAAGCGCGTCCTTGTTGAGGGAGAAGATGCGGATGAGGCGCGCCCAGAGCGCGTCGGAGGGACGGGTCGAAGACGAGGCGGAGGACGGCGTGTCCGCCTTTGGTCGGTGAGAGTAGGCTGGCGGTCGATTGAGCGTCGAGAAGAAGACATAATGGCTGCGCTGTGGGCAACAGGAGGTTTGGGAACTTCGCGATGCCAGAGATGCCTTCACTCCGTCCTGGCTAGGGTTATTGTTTAACGGCTACTACTGCAAGCGGTCGCCGCCCGTGAGGAGGATTGTAATTGGCTGCAATCTTCTGTAACTATTCCTGCTCACTTGCAATTAATCGAATTATATCGACGGAATGTAAGGGGAACGCGAACTTCGCTAGAACCGCATGGTGTTTGACTAGCTCTCAATGATATCTCGGGCCCTTTCCCGGGCGGACCTTCATAAACAAGAACCGCTCCCCGCAATGCCCCTGCCGGCGAGGCCGAGTTGCATGCGAGTCGGAGGAGGATCAACGAAACTCTACATGTGCATGCACAGTTGATTCAAGAGGCGGCCGCCAGTTGCGGCGACAGACTGCGCTGCCTTTATAAGAGGCTGCTGTGCGCCGGAGCAGACCATCCTTTCCCCCATCGACTGTGTTGATTGAGACAACTTTTCACATGCCGAATGCTTTTGGTTGTCCAGCGCATTGGTTGTCCAGCGCATCCATCATGGTTGGTGCTGTCAGCTGTGCGTTGAACCGGAGTCTTCGCATCAATAGAGCCCTCGCTGCCTCTGAATGTCATGCCTTTTTATGAACTTGTATGGAAAGCACTGGGTGGATCCGGGGATACCGGCCACAGCTGGAACAGCAGCAACGACTGGGAGCGTGCTACTTCAGTGCTTGCGGATAAGCTTAAATAACAAGGATCTTAGACTTCCGGGAAGCTTTCTGTATGTGCGTTCCAAATCCTTTCCCTTACGAAAAGACAGAACGCTGACCACCGCAGCGGCTCCATGAACACAGAGATTCACATGCATCGCTGCAAAGCCGGGCAGCCTGACCGTGATCGCCTTTACTAGACCCATTTGAAATCCCAATTGTCTACCCCACAAGGCCGGACCGTCGAGCATACCGGATGTGGCATGCTTGACCGGAGTCGGCACGCCGCAGTTGGGCGTCACGTTCGCTGATAGTGATTAAGGCAGCAGCCTTTCTGTGGCGGCTGGTACAGGCTGACAACATACCTTGATTTGCAGCGCAGCCAGGGTGAGACTTTAGATCTTTGGAAGCGGAACATCATGGCACTTACGAGTCGCCGGGTTGCATCTTTTTGGCACTGATTGTTCCGCCTTGACCCGCAACGATATCAACTTAGCGCATCTGACAACTGCACGAGTTCAAAGAGAGGAGTCTCACGGCAGTTCTCTCGTGGGGACAGGCAGCGTGTTGCGGTGTGCCCCCCTGCGTAGCCTGTGTCCTGCCCAGCGGTGGTGGAAGCGTACGGGAACTCGCCGCAGCTGGAGTGCGCTCAGCAAATGAATCAGTATTCGGGGCTGCACATATTTTAGTAACCGTTGCCAGCATACTTGAAGGGGAAAAACCGGGCATTGTGCTGGCTTCCAACATTCAAGACTGTCCCGCCTACACCTGTCTGGAACCTCAGACCTCTGGAAAGTCTGAAAAGCAGACAGTGGTGTCTGTGAGATTCTGTGAGGCCGGGGACCCTCCATCTGTGAATTTGATGTTCTGTGTCTGTTGGGAAAATAAAACTGTCCTTCACACAGATTTGCGCCTTCCTGAAGGACTGCCTTTTCCCCAGGGCAGTCCTTCTTCACTGGTGGCTGTCCTCCACTCTATGACTGCCATTTTGTCAGGTTGTCCTTCATTCAGGGCCTCCACTCCAGGACTGCCATTCTGTCAAGGCTGGCTTTACAGCTATCATTTACCCAAGGACTGCCAGTTCCAACAAAACCATGCCTGCTCACAGTTATCTGATGCATCAATTGTCAGTATGACAGTTCTAATCAATGTTGCAACATTGCCAAGTTCATCAACCCAGGTCTGTCTTTTCTGGCCTTCTGCCACAGCAAAGATCATGCTGTATTCTGCTTCAGGGTGTTCTGCTTCAGATAAGCTGCCGTTTGAGAGCGGGGTGGCAGCGCGGAGAATTGTTTGGGCTCAGGGGTGCGTGTTGCGACAGAGCGGCGCAGCGGCTGCATGATGTGCCAAAGAGGTTTGGCAGTTGGAGGAGCGGAGGCAGGCGGAGTTGTGGACTGGCGAGGAGACTCTGGAGCTGGCTCGGCCGGAGGCTGCAGGGAGGAAGTGGTAGGCAAAGGGGATGGAGTTGTGCTGAAGACAGTGCTGGCGGTAGGTGTGACGGAAGTCAGAGCAGGGAGTGGAAGGTGCGTACGAGGGTCAGCGAGCGAGGGCAAAAGGAGCTGAATGAAACAGGTAGAAGAGGCATTGATGGCTATCGCCAAAATCATAAACAGAAAGGACGGAGAAGGGCGAAGGTGGGAGCCGACCAGGAGCACCAGGCGCAGAACAGTGCCGGCGCTGCCACATGTGAAAAGAAAGCAGCAAAGCTGAGGACAGCAAAACGAGCGGAGATGCCGTAGTTCATCTTGGCAAATTCGGTCGCAGTTTGAATATTGATGGTTCCGTCGCGAGATAGTGTCACAGCCAGGGTGGGTGTCGGGGTACAGTTCTCTGTGAAGGGACGCGAGCTCAGATGTGAAGCTGGAGAATGTGCAATGGTGCAAGAAAAATAAAACTCTGAATCTGTGCATCTGAATCTGTGCATATATGGACTCGCAGCTCAAGGGGAGGAGTTGCGAACACACTCGGCGGTGCAGGTTCGCGACCTTTCGCCTTCCTTGGTCATACTCCTCCTCGAGCCCCCCGCGCGGCAAGCCTTCTTTGATCACAACACCCAGTTCGCGCCGCTGCGGGACGGGCTTGTGCGGGCTGCGGAGAAGGACGTGAGCTCTTCTATTTTCTCTTCTCACTTACGAGGGGCGTTGGGGAGTACTGATCGGGGTTGGGGGAACAGGACGCGTTCAGGCAGTTCTTGGGGGTACGTGTGATCAACTTAGAGACGCGGGCTACGTTGGGATGGAGGCGGCTCACGGCGGGGTGCAGCCGCGGTGGGTCGCGGCGTCTATAAGAAGCGCTCCTGATATAGAGGGATGGTTTGATCTCCAAGAACGTAGACTTGAAATGACAGCTTTTCAGGCCTGCATTCTTTTGTCTGTCGAACTTGGGGTTGGGTGTGCAGGCGTCTGACTTCCTGGCGCGCACTCCGTCTTTCTGGACTGTTCTGCTTACCCGGACTAGGTTGGCTGCAGTGTTTTTCCTACAGACTTGTTCTCCCTCCACTCAAACGAAACTCTCCTGCGCCTCCGCTCAACCAAAATATCACCTTCGGTCAACCATCTATGCCTTGACCTGTCGCGCCCCTCGCTTTGGAACTTGACCCAGCTTGCCGTGCTCTGCTCGAACCCCGGCGAGTGGAGCACAGGGCTGTTTGCGACGGGATTGTCGACCGAAGAGATCATCATCATCTTACATTTTCTCTGGAACACATTTGTCGTTCAGTTCCCTTTCCTATCAGAGATCGGTGAATTGGGAGCCTGCTTCCAGCGCAACGGTACGTCTTGTCCACCTTCTGAGCTGCTGTTCTTGGAAGTCTGCGATTTCGACCGGACTTGTCAGCTGGAAGCCGTGGTGAAATAAGAGCTGGAGAACGTCGTTGCTCAAATGAAAGCTATCGCCGGCGGACGCACACCCTTCATTCTCGACATCGAAGCGCATAGGCTTCTTAGGCAGCTTGAGGCAGCAGACCTGTTGCAAAGAATGCCAGTGAGCACCTCATGATGATGAGCGCGTTTTCTTAGCAGGAGTGTTCGAAGGTACATATCGTAGCTTGTTCTTACCACATCGCGCTAAATCAGCGCCAATTTAATCTCCCGGCAAGTCGGCGGCAGCCCACCTCTTCTGCAGCTCAATGACGGATGTTCAGATCGTCAAATGCACGTAAAATAAAAAGTGAGTATTGAGCAGACGAGCTCATCCAAAAGAGCAAAGGCGAAAGTGGTGTACTGCATGAGACTCACCCGGGGACCTGCATCAGGGCATTTTCGTCGAAGCAGCGCTATCCACGTCAACGGCACTGTCACGGTTTTAAGCTCTGATCCAGTTTCTACTCTCCATGTATCGAATTGAACTTTCGACAATATCGGCACTCGGAGGATGCGATGGACCTACGCCCGCCTGCGTTCACTCTATTGTCTGACTGAGCGAAAGGTCATAGCTACATGGCTGCTGGATTTCAGGGGCGTCCTTCACCCGACGTCCGACCACGCCACCCTCCTTATAATGCGCAATGCTCGCATTGGGGAAACTTCTTCGGCCTTGTACAACTTGCTTCTTTCGGAGATACAAGAGGATCTCAGGGACTCCTGGTTGATTACTAAGTCCTACAGGGCGTTATGTGCCGAGCTGGGCGAAGGCTTTGTCAAGTGGGAGCCCTGGTGTGAGGTCTGCGGAGAACCCTGCACCTCCATGTGCTCACAGTGTAAAGGCGCGACGTACTGCTCTCGCGAGCATCAGCGCAAGGACTGGTCGGAGCACAAGGAGTGCGTTGTGACTGACTGATACATGCTCTGATTTTTTGCTCACGCAAAATGGTGCGACAATGGTGCAATGCTCACCGTCTCTCAGAACGTTGGGAGGACCTTCGGACGACAGATGGACGTCAGGGGACGACTTGTTGCCTGGAGGCACATTGCTAGAGCTATGTCGATCAGGTAGAGCCGTTTGCAGATCTCTAGAAACAAAGAGTTTCTTTCAAGAGGGGCTGTTCATATTCTGAGTTTCTTTCAAGCAGATCGAGGAAGACAGTAACGTGCAGGTTTTGACGGTCGGCGCTCGACAAAAAAAACATGCTGCAAGAGATCGGCAAACGGCTGTACAAACAGCAGGCAACGCAGCAATGCCGTCTGCCCTTCAGAGCCCCTGCCTGCCGGGGTGTCACTGAATTTTACCTTCGCTATCTGTCAGAAATTCGCCAGGGGCAGTCTTTCTGGCTATGCAGCTCTTGAAGAGAGGTTATCCAGCTGCAGCATACAACAGCATGGCATTGTTCCACTGCTTGCCTGGTATCATACAGATATCTGACCTTCACCTATAACGGGATCACATAAACCGCTAGTTGGGGGAGTTAGCGCGAAGGGAGAATCAAAGGGGTTTGAGTGGCTGTGGTGTCCAACCTTGGTTGAGAGAACCCCTCGCGGCGTCGCGGCGGACGCGCAGGTCTATTTATTCTCTTTTTCGTTCCAAGTCACTGTTACGCCTACATAACGGTAGTGCATATTGAATAGACCCAAGGGTTTGGTACACGCCACGCATCGCCTTGAGGCGCCGGGTAGAGCTGTCACGGCCATGGTAGCCCTGGTTCATTTTAGCTTGTGAGTTCCGTCGAAGGAACCTTCAAGTCAAGCACTTGTTAGTTGTGTACGTCCCATCGTCGAGTTCAGTCTCTTTAACCTTCACCCTCATGCCTGATCGTACAGCTCTCGTCCTCTTCGCCTGGGCCGTCCGCGCGCTGGCGGATCCAGCGGGAAGCACGGATGCAACGTGCACTTTCCCTAACAACGGCTACGGGTCGTTCAATTGGGTAAGTCACACTTCCAAAGGTCTGTGCTTCGGGAAGGGTCGCGGTTGACATAAATGCCAATCGGTGGATGGCTGCTGTCTGTTCACTCTCCGTAGACAATCAACGGTGCAGGCCAGTCGCCTTGCCTCGTGGCCGCAGAGCTGCTGAGTGCATGTTCGGGCGATCGTGAGTCGTGTTGCAAGCTGGTGCAGACGGTGAGGTTGGGCTGGGATGAAGGCTTACATGGCTGTTACTGTTCGTTAGCCGTGACCATCCCCGCGTTGAGCTCGGACAGTTCATGGGTCGCAGAGACAAACGTACGTTTCTCTGGCGATCGCCTGTGTAGCGAGCACGGTGACTGACACGCTGGCAACGTTCAGTCAGGAGATAGCTACTCGTACTATGTTCCACCATCTTCAGAGGCGACGGAGTGCGCTTGTTCTTCGACCGTGTACTCTCTTTTAAGCGCCTGCAGTTATTGTCAGGATGGCTCAGGGACATCCCCGTGAGTGGGCGGTTGCGATGACAAGTGTCCTGGCGCACTCCACGACGGTCGAATGCGACCGGCTAACCTGTGGCCCTGTTCTTTGAATATGCGGCAGATGGAGTGTCCCGTCCGGTTATGCAAGCCGCTGGACGCCCTATGTGGCGTATTGCTCGAACCCAACGACCAGCAGGTGAGTGCCTCATCGTGATTGTTACTGAGCTGTCCTTCTGACTCAGATGTGCCAGGTTTCCGAAACCGATACCTTTAGGTGCGCCTGATTTAAAGGTCCTTGAAATAGTAAATTGTCTGCTGAACTCTTGCACTTGTCAAGGCGTTGCGGTGCCGGCGTGGGCGTCCATCGCCCCAGTCACCGGGGTCAACAACGAGTGTGTATTCATCGATACTTCTTTCTACAGAAAACCATGCCGGCCGAGGTCTGACTGGGACCGTATTCAGTGGAGTATGGTGGGACTGGGAGGCTAGTCGGACAGTCGCAATCAACGGCGTGCCCGACACCGTTGGGACCGCCCCCAAAACCTCTTCCACGACATCCACTGAACCTTCCTCTACCCCCTCACCTACGGCCTCCGATTCCCGCAGCTCGGGCGCCACGAACGTGGGTGCCATCCTGGGTGGTGCGCTCGCGGGGGCAGGGGCGGTGGCGATCATAGCCGCAGTGGCCGGGTGCTGCTGGCTGCGTCGGCGGCGGCGGCGGGCGGATCGGGAGGGAGAGCCTGTGCAGCGCTTGCATAGCAGCGTGGAGCTCGACGACGGGCTAAGCCCCTACACGGATGGGGGCCACGAGCACGAGGCGAGGATGGTCGGGCAAGCGTGGACGCCGCTTGGTTCTCCGGAAGATCAAGGTGCGCTTACTGCATTCATTTTATTCTGCTTTACTTGATTTCTCATGCTGTATCTGCTTCCAGTATCATCGGCACCTCAGAACAACTCCGGACACTTTCACGACGACTTGCCTCCGCCAGAGTATACTCCGCCGTCCTCAACTTCCTTGAGCGGCGCGTCTTCCAACCACCTTACATCCACCCATTCCGGGGCGCCGGTGAGAGGAAAGGCGGGTCTGTACCGTGGCTGAGCTGCTGTTATCCTCTGCATTCCATTGGGTACATGATGCTTGAGACATATCTGCCGCCTAAAAAGCGTGCGCTGTCCTTCGCGTGCTGGAGCGGTGACGAGTGTCACCGACCTGCATGAACACATGCAACCGCCGTATCTTGCTTTAGAGAAGAAATCGGAGAATATGTAGATTCAACACTTTTCACAGCTGCTGAATTAAACGTGTCAACAGCTGTAAGCTAACTGTACATACGCGTGCAATCGCCCTAATCGCCCATACACGTCCATGAAGCACGATCAACAGCACATGCATACAACTGTACAACCCGATACTAAGTTTCGGAGAGGTATAGCAATGTCCCTAGGCAGGAACGCGCATAGGCGGAGGTGACGTTGAATTAGGCCGCATGGCCCACTGCCCCCGGGGCTGTAACAAAAGAAGAAAATCCCACAAACCTGCACGCTTGACCATGCCACTTACCTATACAATCTGCGGTCCGGATAGATCATTCTCTGGTGATGTGAGTCAGGGCATTACATTTCGCCAGGCGGAGGACCCGCACAGTGTCCAGTAAGGCCTGTGTATGTTTTTCGAGCATTTCCCACACCCGGTTTCTCAAATTTGAACTTAAATGATTAGAGCTGTGTCAATTCCCGCTGAAGAGCGCAAGCCAGGCGGACGACCGCAGCGAGGCATCGAAGGACCATCAGCCGTCGGCAGCGGTGCGGCGATGTTTGCCCATGGACACCGGCATGGGCTCTACAGCCAAGATCCAAAAGTCAAGGATTCTTCTGTGTAAACTCAAGAGAAAAATATCCCGCATTTTGCGACGGATCCAGGCACGCACGCAGTTTCTGCCCTCATCAGCGCAGCCGTACCTACCGGTAAAGCGGCAGCAAACACGGCTGACCTGTCTCCCAGACCCGGAGAGAAGGACAGTGGAATCACCCAATCCTCCATTCAGAACTCCATAGAATCTACAGCTTTGTACGAAAGCCTCATGAAGCGTATCAAGGAGGCTCAACGACTCCGAGATGGCGCAGGGGTGCAACTGGCAGCTGGCAACTTCCAACAGTTTCCAGTCTTCTAGGGGAAGTACTTGAGCTGCAGGATGGAAGACCCCACTCCTAAAGTGCCACCATCCTCGAAAGATAAGGCGCACCTTTGATGAAGGATTCCCAAAAGCTGCCGGTGAGCTTGTCAAGGAACGTATCGTGTCGGCGTCCACTTTGGTCTGCACAAGTTTCATTTATACCGGCCTCATTAATTTACCGTGGGAAGGTGCATATGGGTGGACCATAGAATGGGTAGCTTGGTAGGAAGGCAGGCAACGTGAAGACGGCCCGCAAGGTCGGCAGCATGGGTGCCGACTGTAGGAGCGCTGTGACGCTCGCGCATACCAAACCGCACCGGCTTTCAAATCAGAGCTTTCCCAATTACTTATTAATCTTCCATTACATAATGAGTAGGGAGTGCTCTCGCGGTGGAACAGAGAACAAAGGCGAGAGGTATCGTCTGCGGATGAGGCGGGGTAGACGAACTGCCGACGGACAGCCAGAATGAGCTAGATATTGCATTTTATATGCAGGACCTGCGCGGGTGTAACCTTCCAAGCCGAACGTGAGGGAGGCGCGAGAGCGGCGAGGGGGCGGCAGCGGCAGAAGGTGAACGGGATGGGCGCACACACCAGAAACTCCCGCTGGCGAAGCGAACCGCTGACCTGCAGCCACGCACATGCTGCGAAACCGAAAGGTACTAAACAACAAAGACCCTAATGTACAAGTCACTCGCGATCCCGAAACGCCCTCCACATCCGCTAGGGCCTCCCCTCCGCGCCCTCGCCCTTCTCCTCCAGCACCGTGCCCAGCCCCAGAGCCTTCACCCCTCCCACACCCACACCCACACCCACACCCTTTCCCATGCCCCCTCCGCTCACGCCCTCCAGCCCCAGTGCGCTCCCGCCGCCTCCGCCTAGCTCCTCGCCCGCCTCGCGCGGCATGCGGACCATCCACCACTCCCTATAAGCGAGTACCTCGCGCGTCTCCCCGCGCGCTAATGTAAGCGCGCCGAGCGCGAGCGCGCACAGGGGCAGGGCGAGGAAGAAATCTGCCTCTGCCGCGAGCGCGGGGTGTGGGGCGAGGTCGATCCCGGCTTTGGAGGTGAGGAGTGGGGTGAGGGAGTACGCCAGGAAGGCGGAGAGGAGGGGGATGGCGTAGTATGCTGGTTTAGGGGGGACGGACGGGGCGAGGGGAGGCCAAAGGGAAGGGGAAGGAGGAGGAAGGAAAGGAGAGGGAAGA
>JTLS01000429.1:0-19222 GCA_000826855.1 Basidioascus undulatus
ATGGTATGGAATCGTAACCAAGATGGAAAACGTCTTTGTGCCACCTGCAATTCATATTCGGCACTCCACAACAAATGCCGCCCTGGCAGACGGCATGGCCACCTCATTTTCCACGGATGGTTCGACTCCCGAACGCAGAAGAGTGAATGGCGCGGCCAGGATTACAGCATCCGTAGGGGCGACATCGTCGAGTTTCTACAGGTGGAAATCTCGCTCGATGAGGCTTTCCCGAATGGGAGTTGTTACAGAGGCCAGACGATTTTAGGCAAGCCGAATCAGTGAGCCATTCTCGTCTTCTATCATCATATTCCGTCTCCCCTGTTTCCTGCGTTCCCCGAAACCTCCCATGTTAATGGGGATTTATGGGAACGTTAACCGTTAAACGTGATAACTGACATGTTTATTGGCTGGCGAGAAACAGCACGGCACTCATAGTATTTCCTTTTGCCACAACCTAAAGCTTATCTTCAAAATGAGAGTACCTTGAGAGCTGGTCGTACGTTTTACCTGCGGCACCTGATAAGGGTACAGCTGCCGCTGCCACCCTATCAATCGTGATACCATGCGATCTTGTGAATCAAGCTGAGCCACGCACAGGTCGATATGCGTTTCACCGCCAACTGTAGGGCGTGTTCTTGCCGGTCCTCCCTCACGCTTTCACCAGCTTCGGATGGCTCACTTTTATCAGAGTAGATTCATATGAAATCATATCATGAGGCTCTGTGTAAACATGTCTCACAACCTAGGTACTCATACGTGCCTGCGGGTCATAATGAAGGACAGCCGGATGAACGGCGGAGACGCGAGGGCATGTAGCGCTCGAAGGAAATGCGGACAAGGTGATAAGCATGTAGCCGTGCGAACAGCTTTGAAAAGATTGACGAGCGGCGGCTTGGATAGGTGTCAGAGCACAACAACCGATGGAGGCTGTACGAAGCGGTCAGCGCGACGGCACTGATTGGGAAGACTCGCGGTTTGACGTGGGAAAAATGGTGAGCGGGGTAAGATTGTGAGACGTGAGGCGGGAGGGTCAAAGTCGAACGCGAAACGTCAGGCGGGCTGGCGCGGACGGAGAAGATGAGTGAGGTACGCGGGTGGGCCTGTGAGTCGAACTGCAGCCGCGCCGTTCGGTATAGAAATAACGCACGACATTGTCGTGATGGCTGATCACACGAGGTGAGCAGAGGATTGAGGAGCAGAGGGTGGGTTTGGAGTTGTTGCGAAAGGAACGGCTGGGTGTGTTCGATGAGCGAACGATCGAGGTGCGTCTTTAGCGTGGTATGATACGAGAGAAGGCGGGCGACATGAGGATGGGCGAGCGAGATCAGTCAGAGCGGCGCGAGTGAATCGAGAGTCGAAAGCCGGAGCGTCAACGCCAGCGCAATGGCACGGTGCGCCCCACGCAGTGAGCAAAGCAGTAGAAATTTATTGTCCGAGCGGCCCGACGCCCCTGAGAAGTAGAAAACAGCGACAAAAAGCAGAATATACCGTTCCCTCATCGTTCCTCGCGAGGCTCACGCCCGTGCGTGCCCCTTCGAACTTCGCCCTCCATCCGAGTGCCGCCTTCCGTCGCGGACTACCGACATCTACTGATGCTCCTGCGACTCCTCAATCGCGCGGCGCGAGCGTGCAATGGTCCGGATGATGCGGGCCCTGATGTTGGGGACCCGGGTGGCCGGCGCGCCGCCGTCCTGCGCAGGCAACTCCTTCATTTCGAAATCGGCTTCGATGTAGACGACGGAGCTGCGGGGGTACATGGGCGTCAGACAAGCTGGCTTAACCGTGTCTTTCGGAATGGGTGAGGCAGGATTGCGCACCCCTTCTCGAGGCGCTTGACCTGCTCGACCGCGTTTGGTTGGAAGACGACGATGTTGTGCCAGTGGGTGATGGGCTCCGGGAAGGCTAGCGGACGACCACGTTATCATGAGCATGTCGCTTCGGTCAAAAACATGAAGGAAAGCAACGCACTGCCGTCCTCGTTCCGCTGTCCCAGGGTGTCGGTCGCGACGCCGAACCTGGGGGGAAGAACGCGCACGAGAGCGCGTAAGTATCGGAGACGATGGTGAGGAGACAGGGGAAGAGGGAGATTGCTGCACGCACCTTGCGTACTCCTTGCCGTTCTTGTCAGCCTTGATCTCGGGCTGGGCAACGCGTCCGATGAGGGTGAGCTTGGCCATGGTCGCCAACGAGCGCGACACGTGCGCGTGCGCGTGTGCGGCGCGGGCGACGGGGGCGGAACGGAGGGCGAGGCGGGAGAGCATCGTATGGAGTGTATATGCTGTGGTTGGGGTGGAGATGGTGGTGGTTTGAGGAAGAGAATGGGCTTCGGAAGG
The DNA here is from genome assembly GCA_000826855.1 of Basidioascus undulatus. Taxonomy (NCBI): domain Eukaryota; kingdom Fungi; phylum Basidiomycota; class Geminibasidiomycetes; order Geminibasidiales; family Geminibasidiaceae; genus Basidioascus; species Basidioascus undulatus. Next base: position 2,334 of record JTLS01000429.1, read on the forward strand.
GGGCGAGGGCGAGGGTAAGCGCAGATGCTGGCGGGGTAAGTGCCGCGCGTTTGAAGCCGCGTTCGGCAGGTCGTGCTTGCTTCCCTTTCAACGACCATCATCTCCCTTGTCTCTTGCCTTTCTTGCTCCCGATTTCCTTTTCCATCAGTCCCCACCGGCTTTTTGTACTTGAGCAGCAGCTGCGGCCACTGTCAGAGGGCGTCGCACCCAGCGTCTGAGTCCACTCGCCACAATGGTCCGCCTCCCTTTCCTCACCGCCCTTTCACACCCAATCCCCCGGCTGCTGACGCCAAACGTCGGTCTCCTAACAGTCTCTTGCCCAAGAACTCCTCGACGACCTGGACGGCCTCGGCGGCGGGTCGGACGTCTCGCGGTCCCCGTCCCCCGAGCTCGAAGTATCCGCCGACCATGCTGCCCTCGCCCAAGCGCTCAACGCCAACGGCAAGCGGCCCGCAGCCGATGGGGAGGAAGGGGGCGAGGGAATGCCCATGGACGAGGATGAATGCGACGACGAGCCGCGCGACCCGAACCAGATCCAGCTCGCGCCCGGCGAGATCTACGTGCCTGAGGGCGGCGTCCGCCCCGCTGAGGAACTCGACGCTGAGGACGTGCAAAAGATGGAGCTGGGTGCAGTGACGGATGTGCGGAAGGTTGCGAGGTTGTGGGGGAGCAGGCGGATGAAGGAGATCATGCAGGTGAGCCTTGGTTCGGTTGTGGTTCCGCGCTGTTGGGAGGAACTGAACATGGGATCTGACGGATCTGAGATGGTGTCGGTGGCGGGCGGTAGGACATCGAAAGGTTCATGGAGAATCCGGCGCTCGTCAAGGGCGCGGAGATTGAGGGCAACCCCGAGTATGACGTGATCGTGCGTGCGAACAACCTCGCGGTAGACGTAGACAACGAGATTCTCGTCGTCCAGAAGGTGGGTCACTTTCGCATGTCCCTATTCCTCTCTTCCCACACTTCGTTCATCCTCTCCTCTCTTTCGCCCCGTAGTTCATTCGCGACCACTATGCAGTCAAGTTCCCCGAGCTCGAGACGCTCGTGCCCGACCCGCTCCAGTACGTCGCTGCCGTGAAGGCGATCGGCAACGCCGAGGACGTGACGAAGGTGCACTTCGGCTCGGTCATCAACCCGGCGACGGTCATGGTCGTCCGCGTCACGGCAACCACGAGCCAAGGGCGGATGCTCTCGGAGCAAGCGTGGAAGCGCGTCGAGGAGGCGTGCGCGATGGGCGAGCAGCTGGACGAGGCGAAGAAGACGGTGCGCATTCAAAGCTCTTATGACTTGCTCTGATTTGGTTGGCCAAGCTGACAGTGTTTGGATGGTTGTTTAATAGATCTTCGACTATGTCCAGAGCAGGATGAGCATCCTCGCGCCCAACGTGTCCGCCATCATCGGCACGACCATCGCGGCCAAGCTCGTCGGTGTCGCAGGTGGGCTGGCCGCGCTCGCTCGAATGCCTTCCTGCAACGTCTACGTTTGTCCCCCCCCCCCTTCCTTCTACCCTCTGCGTTCTCCGTGCTGACGCTCACTTTCGCCCCCACGCAGCTCCTCGGCGCCCTCAAAAAGACGCCCACCGGCCAGTCCGCCGCGTCCCTGCAGCGGCACACCGGCTTCGTCTTTCAGTCGCAGCTCGTGCAGGAGACGTCGCCCGAGTACCGGATGAAGGCGCAGCGGCATATCTCGGCCAAGCTCGTGCTCGCCGCGCGCGTCGACACAGAGGGCGGCAGCCGCGACGGCTTCTACGGCGAGACGCTCAAGGTCAAGATCGACAAGCACATCAAGCGTCTCGAGGAGCCGCCTCCGAGCAAGATCATCAAGGCTCTGCCCGTCCCGAGCGATGGGCCGAAGAAGAGGCGCGGTGGTAAACGGTGCGTTTCGCTTGCTCTTTCCCTTCTCACACCCCGCCTTTTCCCCTTCTTTTCATTTGAAGGGGCTTTGACTGATTTGGTGCGATGGTGCGCCGTGCAATGCAGGGCCCGCAAGGCGAAGGAGGCGTATCAGATGACGGAGCTGCGCAAGCTCCAGAACCGGATGGCATTCGGACAGGCCGAGGAGGAGACGGGAGCGTTCGGCGGCGAGACGCGTGGGCTGGGCATGATCGGGCAGGCGTCTGGGAAGCTCCGGGCAAGCGCGGCGGACGCGAAGAGCAGAGGTGCGTTTTCCTATCGTCCTTTCTGTTGCGGTCGAGAGTCGGATGTTGATTCTGGTGTCTGTATGGGGATCACTAGCCAAAATGTCGAAAGCCAATAAGCTCCGGACTCAGCTCCTCGGCGGCGGCGGGCCGCGCGCGTCGGGCTCCGCAACGAGCGGGACGGCCAGTTCGCTTTCGTTCACTCCTGTGCAGGGTGCGTAGTCTCTTCCGTTCTTCTGAAGCTCATAGAATGGATGCTGATGAGAGCGTCGCTGCGGGGCATACGCACAGGCATCGAGCTCGCTGCGCCTAGTGCCGCGCAAGAAGCCGCCCTCCGCGCCGCAAACGAGAAGTGGTTCGCGAAGGGCGCGTTCAGCCATATCCCATCTGTACGTCTAGCGTGAGGGAGGAAGCGGAGTAGAAGCCAGAAGAAGAGTGTTCATGTGTGCGGTTGGTGGGCAATTGCAGCAAGGGACGCCTCTGCCGGGTGCGCAGACGGGGAAGGGGAAGGAGAAGGCGGGCTGAAGGGTAGAGCGTTGAGGATGAAGTATGGGAAGAGATGGAGGCTCGTAGGAGCAGGTTTCAGGTAGGAGGGTTGGACATGATTTACTTGTGCGTGAGCTATTGAAGTCTTGGGGTTCGTTTGAGGGGGTGTTTGGATAACTGAAGTGTGCATTGCACACTTGTTTTCGTGGTGTGCGGGTGTTCGAATCCGTGCCTTCGGCTCTCTTCCCCTGCTCCTCGGGCATCGACGGCAGCCCGGTGCACTTAAAACTCCGAAATTTAAAAGAAGCTCAGGGGCTGTGCCGACTGCGGGCTTTCGTGCATGAAGCGCATAAATACCGCCCTTCTGCAGAGCAACCTTCACTTTCTCCCCGGTCAAATGGTCCCTTCTTAGGCCGCTGGATTGATCCTTTACACTCGCCTCTAATTGACCACGTTGGATCACGTATTAACCGCTCTATCGCACATGGCGTCGCTTAACGAGCCTACTGGCGACTCAGGGCCCTTTCGCATCCTCATCGTCGGTCTGGGTCCAGCTGGACTCGCGTAGGCACCCTCTTCTAATCACACTCTTTGAAAACTTCGAACATAGTACTGACAGGCAGGACTTCAGCCTCGCCCTCGCCCTTCTCTGGCACCCGCACTCCACCCGCCCGCTCCACCTCACCCTCGTCGACGCGCACCCCTCACCCATCCTACCCTCTTCGCCGCCCGTCGGCGCAGGTTTTGCTCTCTCGCCCAACGGCCTCCGCGCGCTCTCGCAGCTTAGTCCCAAGCTCGTACAAGACGTCCTTGCGCGCGCGCAGCGCGTAAGCAGCATCTCGCAGCACGACGCCCGCGCCGGCGGGTTCACCATCGCGCAGAACGACGTCCCGCCGAAGTCGTTTGGGTTCTGCACTGCTGCGCTGGAGAGGCAGGAGCTTGTGCGGGCGCTGCTGGATGCCCTGGCTGAGAAGGGCGGGGAGGTGCACGTGGGGTGGGGGACGAAGTTTGCGGGGGCTAGGGAGGTGGACGGGAAGAAAATTCGGGTGGTGCTGAAGAGCGCGGAGGGGACTGAAGAGGGGAAAGAGGAAGAGGTGGAAGTGGACCTTCTCGTGGGCGCGGACGGCGTGCGCAGCAGGGTGCGCGAGTTCGTACTCGGCGGAGGCCCGGGCGCGGTGGGCTCCGACTGCCCGCCGCTGTTCAGCGGATACGAGTGCATATACGGCGTGTCGGGCCCCATCGACGGGCTGGGCGACGAACATACGGGAAGTGCGCACTGGATCGTGGATCCTTCGGGCGTGGTGCGTTCGACCTCTTGCTGTCCGTCCCGCAGGAGTCATGCACGGCTGACGCTCCCTTCCAATCGCCGCTTCCAGGGAGGCTACGGCACATGGGGTACGCTGGAGTCCATCCATCCCATACGTGACCTGGTCAAATCCGTCCAAATGCTGACTGTCTTTCGTCCGAGGTAGACCTGCCAGACTGCAAGCAGGTGGGTGCCCTGCGCACGAACACATTCACTGTCGAGTTTCAAGCCCTAACAGAACCTCCTCATTCCCTCTCAGTTCTGGTACACCATTTCTGCATCTCCTCATCCCCGCGGAACAACTTCCGCTCCGCGCTTCGACGGCGCCTCACTCGACGAGACGCTCGAGAGGTGCAAGACCTTGTGGCACCCCTTTCCTGGGGGGTTCAAGGCGCTCGTTGACGCGACGGACCCTGCTGTACGTGCTCTGGCGTCCTAATGGACTCTAACATTAGGCTTACCGGTGCATGCTTTAGCGTATTACCAAGGCTCCGCTGCTGGCGAGGGTCTACGAGAAGCTGTCGAACGAAAACGGGACGGCAGTGCTCATCGGCGACGCAGCGCACCCGGTTACTCCCGTGAGTTCTTGTTCTTTGCTGTTTTATTAAAAAGCAACATGAGTAGCATGTCTTGTTCTCAGTTCCTCGGGCAAGGCGCGAACACTAGCCTTGAAGGTCAGTTTTTAGCCGGTCGACGCCTGCAACCCACAGCCTTTCGCATACTGAGTCCACCGTTTCCAGACGCCATCGTCCTCGCCAACGCGCTTTTCCCGCCTCCGCCGTCCCCTCCCCGGGGGCTGGAGTGGTACACCGCCCAGCGCGTCCCACGCTTGCAAAGCATCTCCAAGTGCGCACGTTCGAGTCATCTTTTCTCTGAACGCAATACTAACGCAGTCGAACGACACCCCACTGAACGACTTCATCGGAAAGATGCACGTCGGCGAGACTACGCTGTGGCGGTTCGCGCGCTGGTCCTCGTCAAAGCTGATGAGCTTCGTTCCGAAGAGCAAGCTCAGCTTGGAGAGAGAGCCGGAGAACGTCAGTGCTGGGCCTTTCGCTTTCATCCACGCGTTTAAGGTCGACTTGGGGGCGTGAGCTTTCTGGTTCTGAGCAGGATGTACTTCATGCACTTTTGAGGTGAGCCCACCATAGTTTCTACACCTCTGCTTCAAGCTTGAACGCTCGTAAAAATGCGTGCATATTCTAATACAATGTGCGCAAGATGCTTTAAGCGACCAACAGCGTGCGGCCCTCCTTCGAGCTGGCAGCAGCGAGCTCGATGATCTTGATAGTCTGCGCAGCAGACTCAGGCGTGACAGCAAGGGGAGCCTTGCCGGTGATGGCATCGGCTGGGGGGCCCCTTAGAGTGAGCTCGAGCCGCAATGTAAAAATCAGTGCGAAAAGGGACGCACCAACGTTCCGGTAGAAGTCGAGGTACACGCCAGCCTTGCTCGTCACCCTGCTCGTCACCTCCTTCCCGTCCTGGAGCGTAGTCAGGAAGCCCCTCGCGTCCTCCGGCTCGACACCGAACCCGTCCGCAGTGGGCGCGATGCCCTCCTTCGACTGGCCCTCCTGCACGTCGAGGTAGTGCTTCACGAACGACCCCGCTGTGCCCTTGACTATGTAGCGCAAAGGCGGCGTGAGGAGGGACAGGACCGAGGCGCGCAGGGTAACGGTGAGCGGGAGATTGCGCGAGACGGGGGCGGTCGTAGGCGGGTAGTGGAGATGGACGGTGAACTGCGGGAGAATGGAGCATGAGTACCGAAGCCACATTAGACAGTGGGCATCCGAGACGGACCGAGTCGTCAACGGACAAGTCGCCTGCTTGCCGGCTGTTCTGGACGAAACCAGTCACGCTCTGCGGCGAGCCGAAGAGGACGAGAGCTTGGTCGATCAGGTGCGAGCCGCTGCGCACAGGAAACACCATCCCAGTCAGTATGAAACTGCAAGATATCTTAGTTGAATTTGGGACTAACAGGTCATAGAGAACGCCGCGCGCCTCGCCGGCGGACTCGCGCCAGCCACCCTTCGGCACAGGGCGGAATCGGTCGAAGCTGGAGAGGAACACCAGAGGTGAGCCCTTGGCGTATCAATGTGGCTTTTGGATAATAGGCTTACTGGCTCTCGAACTCGACAACTTCCCCGAGCTTAGTCCAAAGATGGCAATTAGCGTCTGGGGACTTGAGTGTATGCGTGAGGGAAGACCGTGCTCACCTTGCCCTGCTCAATGAGCTCGCGGACAGTCAGGAAGTCGCTATCCCACCGACGGTTCTGGTATGTCGCGAGGACGAGGCCCTTATCCTTAGCCAGCGTCGCGAGCTGGAGCGCCTCGGTAGAAGTCGGTGTCAAAGGCTTCTCAACGACAACTACAGCGAAAGTTGTTATGAGCTAAACATGAGACGCTTGAGAGTGTCCTTTGTGAATGATCGCACCATGCTTGCCCGCATTCAGAGCCGTCCGGGCCAACGAGAAGTGGCTCTCGTTCGAAGTGGTGATCACGACCTGGAGGGAATGGTCGCGTGAGCTCTCGAGGCACATTCCGCAGCTTGACGTCAACGCAACGGACCACATCAACTTCCGCGTCCTTCACAACCTCCTCAATGGTGTTTACCACCTTGATACCGCTGCCGTACTTCTCTCGCGCGACGCTCTTCTCGGGCGTAGCCCGGCGCTCGAGCACGGTGTGTAACTTGAACTGCTCCGGAAGGGCTTGGATAAGAGGTGCGTGGAACACCTGGCAGGACATGCCAGCGCCAATCACGGCGACATTGAGCGGAATGGAAACCATGGTCAGTGAGCGAGATGGAGAGATGCAAAGGGAACAGAGGGAGAATATGAGAGTGTACGGTCAAGGCCCGGATAGCCGAGGAGTATACTCAGGGATTGTGGGGAAGTTGCGGGGGAGATGCTGAAGTCATCGGAACCGCGGCGTTCGCTTGCCCAACCATGTTCAGCTGCCGTGAACAGTCCTGTATGTGCAAACAACGATTTGTATGACTGTCCAGCGCTGGGTGATGCGGCAGTTGACCGCGAAGACGTAGCCACCGTTGGCACTCCGGCGTCCGGACTGGCCCCGGCGGGGCGTGGCACACAGTGAGATTCACGGACACCCCCACCTCTGCGACTCCCCCGACTGCAGGTAATGTTGCGTAGACAATGTCTTTAATTTCCCCTCTGCTTTGTAGGATCTTCTTTTCTGTGGAAAAAGTAACGAAAACCGGTTACAACGGGGTGGCATTGCTCGCCGAGAGCGCGAGAGCTCTCACACCCGGCCGTACAGTGACCACCTGGCCCATTCATGCATGGATGAGCTGGTCATGTTCAGACTGGGTGGTCAAAGATACATTGGACTTTAATGCAATAGATATAAGCGGCTCGAAGCAAGGCGGGTTCGCCAGCTCTGTCCGTGTCAGACTCAGGCTGGCTTCGTGCTTCGAACAGGAATCTCCATTATGGAAAGGCTACCGCTGCCTATCCCTGGTACATCGTCAACATGCCACCTGCGTCGACGGCTAACTTCAATCTTGAATTAAACTTTACCTCGATGATCTACATGAGGAGAACCTTTCTTACTCAGCTGATAGCCTAACCATGCTCTCAACCTGCGGGGTACCTTGAGAGGCTTGAGGACATGGAGCCGGACCTCGAGACTGGGGACTACAGTGAATTCTTCAAACTTGAGATTATTCATAAAGGAAATAACACCTGCCATATCTATTTGTTTCTCTCGATAGTCTCTCCCACAGCGACGTCTTCCGCGTCCGTCGAACCCAACGCTACTTGTCCGCGTCCTCTGCGACGCATCACAGATTTGGTCTCAGTTCCTGAAGACTGCTGGGCGCCGGGATCCGAAATGTTTGTGTTGCTTTGTCCTACCTATCGCAACGTTTTACTTACGGCAATATCCCTATTGAAATATTGTCATTGCTGGTTGCTGTTGCCTTGTGTTGCCGCTCGAAAAGTGGAGGTTTGCTTACCGACGCACTCCCAGGCCTCAGCTCACCGAGCCCAGGTTCGCACGGAACGCTGACTGTTGATGTCGTCGGCCGCCATGTGGCCAGGATCTTCTTGATCAACCATATCTTTCGAAGCTCTCGCTTGTCAACAACTTTGTGCTCACCCTCAGCCGGTCATTTCGTGCTCTTTCCCTCATCGATCGCCATGTCACGCCAATCCGCGCCGACCGAGCGCGAGCCCCTCCTGAGAGCGGTTCGCGACGCTCCGCGTGATCCCAACTACAGTTGGATAGATCCTCGCGGCGCCGTAGGAGTCGCTGAAGGTGTCGAGGTGGGCGGTACTGAGAACGTTCCGAAAACGAAAACATACCGCGGTGGTGTGCGCAGCATGACCCACCGATGGCTTGTTCTGTGCGTTCACTCCTCCATATCTATCGACGCTGCCAACACGTTGACACTTAAAACAGAGCGGGCCTGTGGTTATCGAACCTCACAGTTTCGGCGACTAGTGAGGAAGAGTCGCCCCATGAACTCTGAGAGCAACGCTGAAGTCAGATTTGCTCCTGCAGCTGGCGGAACAGCGACGCTCGTGCCTGTCATCGCATCCGAGCTCAATGCTGGTCATCTGGCAAGCTGGATCGGTTCGGTCATCTGCTTTCAACCAAAACTGTTCGTTCTAGCTTACGTAGGCTGATTACTTCTTTAACCGTCTTGACAGGCACATCCTACCTGTTGGCGACGACGGCCTTTGCTCCGATATGGGGATCCCTCACAGCCATCTACGGACGCCGGAGCGCCATGCTGACCTGCATCCTCGTTTTTGGTACCTGTTTCGCACTATTTTTTTATCACACAATCTGAAGCCCTCCTGGCAGTCGTCGGGACCTTGGGATGTGGCGCAAGCCAGACCATGGGACAGTTTCTGGCTGCGAGGGCTATTGCTGGGTAAGTGGCTTTTCTTGAATCGTTCATTCGACGAGCCCAATTGAAAACCGAATGCAGCGCCGGCGGTGCCGGAATTCTGACAGGTACTTAATTTTGCTCTGACGACGATGAACGAGATGAAGACTGACGATTGCCGCTGCTCTCAGTCGTTTCCGTCATCACTACAGGTTTGTTTCCACTTGAAAGTTCGTTAATATGGTAGTTGACCCGCCGTACAGATCTCGTTCCGTTGCGTAGCAGAGCACTGTATCAAGGAGGTATGACTTTCACGCCACATTGCAGCAGGTGCCAGCTGATTGAGCTTCCGGTACACAGTCATGCTCATTGTATTCGGAATCGGTACCGGAGCCGGAGCGCCTCTAGCTGGTCTGCTATCCGACCGCCTGAGTAATGGGTGGCGTGTCTCTTTCTATGCGGTGCGTCTTCCAGCAAGCTCGGGAATCGCAAGCAACGCTAATAAATACATCATAGCAAGTACCAGTTCTCATTCTCTCGGCGTTGATGACCTACCTCAACCTCCCCACTCTCCCCAACGCCAACACCTCCGCATTTTCCACTCGGGAGCAACTCGTTCGCGTCGACTTCCTCGGGGCGGCGTCGCTCACCGTGTCTCTCGGAGCGTCCATGCTGGGACTCAACCTCGGGATATCGAAAGGTTGGGGTGCCACTCCCGTGGTCGCGCTGTTCGTCGCCGGTGTGGTGGCAGCGGTCGTCTTCGTTGTAGCGGAAGTTTGGGTGGCAGCGGAGCCGATCCTGCCCATGCGGCTCGTCTTCCAACGCACGCCGGGTTTCGTCCTACTCTGTTGTTTCTTTATTTCAATCGCCAACGCCGCAATGGTGAGTAGCAACATCCCTTGGAACGCTGGCAGCAAAGTGCTGACCTCTCACCGTTCTCAGCAATACAACATGTACGTTGCCTTGCCTAAAACTAAAACACCATCGGTCTGAACACGCTCTCCAGTCCGCTGTACTTCACGCTCTCGCGTCTCGAGAGTTCCGCCGCTGCCGGTCTTCACCTTCTACCCAACGCGATAGGATCGGCTGTCGGCGCGCTCTTGGCAGGCTTGTACGTGTTCAATTTTCCCGGTACATTGCCTGTCGCTCCTCGGGCGCTAAAATCTGCACACCAGCGTGATGCGTCATACTGGGCGGTACTGGATGCTGGTCATCCTCAGCACGCTGCTCATCGTCGTCTCTTCCGTACTCATGGCGACGTGGAGCGATCGGACGCCCCAGTGGCGGTACTGGTTCGACGTGCTGCCTCTCGGTATCGCCTACAATGCGTCGCTCACATCCACTCTCAGTACATAGCTCACAGTTAATATATTGGCACAGCAGCACACTGACTTCGATCTTTATCCCTCAGTCGCCCTCATTTCGAGCGTGAATTACAAGGATGTTCCGGTGCTTGTTGCTGCATCATGTAAGCGTGGATGTGCTTCGGTATTCCGCGGGATTCCTGATGTTTGGTTTAAACAGATGCTTCGCGGATGGTCGCCTCGACGCTTGGCGTCGCGACCCTGAGCGGCATGGTCTTGCAGCACTTCGTTTCAACCGAGCTTCACGGGCGGATAACCGGGCCTGACAGTGATAAGGTGAGTTGGGCCAGCATGATCGTATGTCTTTGAGTACCCTGCCCAAGACGGCTTTCTACAAGATCATCGCCTCGATCACCGCCAACGCAAAAGCCGTCATCCCGAGCTTACCGCCCTCGCTGCGCTACGCTGCGACCACGTCTTAGTGAGGCTTGCGTTCATTTTCTTTCAATCATTTACAATGCTAATGAATATGAAAACAGCGGACAAGCGTTGCGGACAACATTCGGTGTCACAGCCGCGCTCGCTTTTTTGGCGGTTCTGTGCTCCCTACCAATTCAGGAGTTCAGTCTCGCGGACGACCGAGGCACTGCAAAGGGGACAGTGGCAGAGCGGCAAGAGGATGAGGGTGAACAGTAAAGGGGCCACTGCGAATAGATCTAGATGCTACATTTTCTCCGATTCATGCTTTTATGCTTGGATGTTCCCTTCGTGCGGTGCGGTGGCCAGTCGGCTGTCGCAATGGCGGCTGCCCACGTCGTTCAACACGACGTGATACATTCCCCCCAAACCTCGGATCAATTATTCCAACTTATTTTTATGGTTTGTAACCATAATCCCAGACCCAATGGCGCGAGGCCGCGGTCTCCATAGTGGTGACCTTGGGCGGCCGGCGGCAAGGCTAGGAGGACAACAAGCAGGCGACCCAAAAGGTGCTCTTTATACCTTTTGACGCCACGCTCATTGCAATTCACATCTATCTGGATTGGATGGTAGTTTATACTCCAAGTGTTGGAAAGGCACGAACCTGGAGGTCATCTTCGATTTCTGATGGCTGATTCAAGCTAATGCTCGGCGAGCGGCGTGTTCTGCATGAAGCACAATTTTTGATCATCTTTACAAGTTTGAAAGCTATGGGTTCTGAAATAGAAAGAGGTCCCATACTTAGTAATGATTTCCTCATGATGAGCTTCAGCGATGATTATATGCGAGGACAACAGAATTGATGTCCCTTCCTGTATGAGATGCGGAACTTCTCTGGGGGCTCTCGAACGGCTGGCTGGCCCACGCTAAGGTATCTACATGATCCTGTGATCATTTTATACCCCCCAGAGTGCTTTTCGGTAGCACTTGCTCCACAGACAGAAGCTGGTGCAGCATCACATGCACATGCCGGCAGCCGCGGTCCGGGGTGCACAAGGGCAATGTCGGTTGGTCCGCGTTGGCATCGTACCACCATGATATGCAGGGAATAAGCGCGAAAAATCCCCTTATGGGTGTCCGTATTCATCCATACCTTACGTCAGTGTTTGATAGACGTTGTGCTTCGGGAAACAGTTAAAAGCGCAATGGGGAGGGCACCTAGCCAGTGACAGCTCCGCTCACCCGAGCTCTGATATCCCAGCACTGTCTCTCAAAACTCCTCCTCCAGCTGTGATCTAATATTCCCGTACATGGTTCGTGAAGCAAACGATAACGGAGCCCGGTCGTTGTGAGCTCACGCGGGATGCATACGCCAGGGACGCAACATCGCTGCACTGGCAGCAGTTATATGGGCATTGGTGTCTACAGCCACCTCTGCACCGTCCTCGCGTATGTACCGCCCAGAAGAGACCATAAAAAGAATATCTTGAATGAGTAACCTGACGATCACACCGTTTCAGTCTTGCCTCCGCTGTACAAGCGGCTCCCGACTGCGGCTATCAAACCGACAGGGTGGGCGCTCGACCAAGCACATATTCAAGCCGATGGTTTGGCAGGACACACCAAAGACTGGTATAGCTAGTAAGTTTCGTCCTCCGCTTTAAAGAATGGCAAGCTTAGCATTGATCCGACTTTTTCTCACGTTGCTCTCAGCGTCGAAGGCTCGATCTGGACCGGCGGACCATTGGACTACAACGAGATGCAGGAAGCAGCACCCTACTGGTTGTGAGTCATGCGAATTACCAGTGCAATAGACACTGCTCCTCTTTTTCAAGGGATATACTTGATTGAGGTTCGACTGATAAACTACGCGGCACTCAGTAACGGCATTGTCACCCTTGCTTTCCAGCTAGAGGACGAGCGTCTTATCGGCCAGGCAAAATCATTCCTCGACTACATCCTCGAGCACCAGCAGAGAGACGGATGGATCGGACCAGAGCCGCTCGAAGCCAACGCTACTCGGCTCGTCTGGCCGCGCTACCTTGTCTTGTTCGGGCTCATTGTAAGTCCTCCTTCTGGCGTGGCTGTTGGAAGTTCTAACCTCAACCATCATTTTCAAATCCCTCAGCAATACGCCGAAGCTGCGCCTGAGGAGACGGAAAGGATCGTCGATGCTATGCACCGCTTCGTGGCGCTTGCGCACGACCTCTGGCTTAACGGAGAGCAGGGCGCACCGACTCTTGGCTTCCAGTTCGAATACCAATACGTCCGGTGGGAAGAAGTAAGACTTTCTCTCCCAACCCTGGGGGTGCAAGCTGGACAGCGCGGCTGATTAGAACCTGTGACCCGTCATCTAGTTTGTTTACTCGCTGCAATGGCTGTACGACCACTACCCCCGCGGTCAGCCGGTTCGGTCAGTTCGTTTGGTCTACATGCTAACATCCGTATCTTGCAACATCAGGCAAGGAGCCCGAGCTTCTTGAGACGATGCAGCTAGTCAAAGATGCCGGCTACGATTGGAAGAACGACTGGTTACCGAAGCGGCCTTTCCCAAGCTCGCTGTTACTGCCACAATTATGCACACAAGGCGGCCTCTGCCGAACGAGACTGCCGTTTTACGCCACCCCCTTCGTGAGTACAGTAGGAAATGCTTGGTGGGCTACAGCTTTTCTTGACGCATATCTTGTACCGCACTACGCGACTACGCTGACAATAGACTTGAACTCGCAGTCGAGTACGTACATCTTCACCCTTTCTTTGGTTCGATGTTCGCTCTCTCTCATCGACCGACCGTCCTTCTCAGGCCTTTCGCCCTGGGCAGCGACAGCCCCGGCGAGGTCACGGCTGTTTTTGAGCAGAATGTTGCTCGACTTGCTCTCGCATACGCCGCTCCTATAAGCAAAGCTCAAACCGCCTCGACCGCATTGCGTACCAGCACGCAGCTCGTCTTCGCATACGCGCTCGCGCCGCTCATCGCCTTCCTCGCTCTCCTGCTTCTCTACGGCCTCTTGACGGCTTACCTCTTGTTCTGCGCCTTTTCGAGCTCCTCTGAGGGAATTGAGATCTCGACGGTAGCTGGAAAGATGCGACTCGTCGCCGTGCAGAAGCTCGTGCAATTTCGGTGTTTTTGACTGGCAAAGTTCTTCAAGGTGCTGACGCTCGCAGCGTCTCTCGAACCCGATCAACATAATCCCCGAGTGTTCCAGCCCGAGAGATCCTCGTCCGCATCTGATATCGCTCTCGCCTCGGTCCAGGACGGCGCATTTGGTCTGCTGAAGATGGAGCACGTGGATCGTCAGCCGCTCGAAGCCGGTCTACGGGACACTATGAGCGCTACCGGGGACTCGGCTTTCAGTGTACTCTCCCCTGGCTCCATGCGCAGGCGCGTTACTTCGAGCGTGGGTGGTTCATTGTGAGGCGCTGGGACGGGGCTTTGAAGGGCTGAACGTCCACCACATGACTTTTCTTTTCTGTTCTTCTTCTTGGGCGTCTGTTTCGGTGATTCATATGAGAGCTCGTGCTTTGATCTCGTTCTGCGAAGAAGGTGGCACAAGCGTCTTATTTGAAGTTATGATGCATGCTAGCGATCCTGGCACACGGCTGCGCGTCTGACAGGCTGACGCCGCAAGGACGTAGAGGGACGCTTGCCTACAACCTGCTCTTACTAAATATTTAATCTGAAAGGAATTCTTATTACCTTTTCCCGACACAGACACAGGTTACAGGAATTTCGTCTGTGAAACAAAATTTCGACAGGCTGGCGGGAGGTGGACTCTAGCTCTGCCATTTGCGAAAGAAAACTCGTGCTCATTTGCTCTTACAAACCTTTCAACAATCCAACCGTGTTTATTTTGAAGTTTCAGAAATGTCCCCGTCGAGCCCTGCTGAGCGCGATACGCCGTCCTCAGTCTGGTCCTAGTCCGGACGAAGACGAACTTGGAAGGACAACAGTCCCGCTGGCGGCGTATGCGTTTACTGGTGGTGGCGGTGGTGCAGTCGTTTCACAAATCCTTCCAGATTTCAGCTCAGCAAAAGCAGCCTGGGGTAGACAGATGCTCAGTTAAAGCTCAGTCCTGGTTCGCATGCAGGGGTTGAAAAATTGCGCCGTTCGCAGTATTCAACTTGACACTCGACCTCAGGAATAAAAGCCGTGTACCTAGAATCCATCCAATCCCTGGCTCTTCGGTTGGTAAAACTTGATAATGTGGTCGTCCGGCAGTGTCGGAAGTGGCCTCGACGCGTAAGCTCCTTGAACGACAGCCTTAGATCCAGATCTTGTGGTTTCGATATCCAGTAACTATGTTCAAGACCAACAACTACAGCTGACAGTCCCGGGCATGCCAACGTGCTTGCGAGTGCGAACGATGCGTGCAGCGTGCGATGGATTGTGCAGCAGGTATGCGCGGGGCACAGCGGACGAGGAAGCGGATAACCAACTAATACAAGGGTAATCAGCGTGAGCGGGGCCGTCATGCGAGTTCGTCAAAGCATGGCGGAGCGTGAAGGGTGACCAGCAGTACTGGTAGCTGGATGGTTGGGATGTATGCGGAGCGTGATAGAACCGACGCGAAAGAATGAGATAAAGGCAGGCCAAAGGGAGAGTACGCAAGAAAGGCGGTGAACGCGACAGTGCGCGGCACTGCGTTCAGTTGGACTATGCCATCACGTCCGCCAGGGCCATGGGCACTTCGTGCATCTTGATTTTGAGCGCCTGCACGCCCCACATGAGGTCAGCGCACGGTCGAGGGAGATGTCAGAGCAGTGAGAGTGGACGCACATGCTCGATGGTGCGCAGCATCTCGACGTCCCCGCCACCGGCGGTGACGATGGAGATGACGACGCCTGGGCGGGCGTTGCTGGCTGACATGGCGGGGGCGACGCTGTGGGTGGAAGGGATCGGGTTCAGTATACACCCTCGAATTTTTCAGGAGCGGAGCGAGACGAGATGGACGCACCGGACTGCGTACTCCTCGACAGACGAGGGCATGCTGAAGTTCACAACGAGCGGGACCTGTTCCAACCCCGTCAATCACCTTCAACTCAAGCCCGACAAGATGGGGAGACGGAGGAGGGGGGAGACGGACCTGATGCACGTCCGAAGCCTTGATCGGCACGTCGCATGCGACGATGATGGTCGTCTTGCCCGTGGTATTGGGATTCCGGTACTTCGCGAGCATAGACATGCGCGAGTGCGGGGACATCTCCGCGTTCATGGGGAGGGCGTTGAAGCCCCTTTTCCCCCCCACACATGCCTCCGATGTCAGCATCCCGCCTGGGCTGAAAAGGAAAGGGGACAAGGAAGAGGAGGGAAGGGTAATGAAGGGGGGGAAACGCACTTCGCAGCCAACCGAAAAACCACCGCGTCGAGCTCCGCGAGCCCATTGACGTACACTATCGCGTTCGCAGCGCCGAGGTCGTCGAACAGGTCCGTCAGGCTCTCGAGCTTCCAGTCCGGCGCGGAGGGCGAGAGGGGCGTCATCGGGTCGCTCCTGCACTGCGCGTCCATGTCAGTCAACCCACCTCCGAGTCCTTGCAAGGGAGAGAACGTGCCGTGAGATGGAAGCCCCAACAGCGATGTAGAGGTAATACTGTCTGTTCCCAACGCGTTCCCATCTCATAAGCGTCCGTCCGCTCCTACCTGTCCCCCTTCCTCTCACCACGTACCTCAGCGCCCCGACCATCGGCTGCTGCTGCAGCGGCTGCCTCCCCACATGCTGCCTGCCAACCACCGACCCCGGCCCGCCAACCGACGACGCTGCCTCCCCTCCTCCTGCAGGGGCGATGACGCTCTCCGCCCCGGCCCCGCGCTTGACGAGCACGCGCACCGCGTCGCTCACACCCAGGGCCTTCGCGAACGCAATGACGTCCTGGGGGACGGTATTGCTGAATAGGGCGGTCGTGTGCTCCTGCGCGGCGAGGGAAGGCTGGGGCGGGAAGTAGCTTCCCACTCCTCCGACGTTCAGTCCCAGGCCGGAGGACGACGGCGCCGACGAGGGAGGAGGGGGGAAGAAGGGCACGAGCGCGCGCGCGTAGTCCGCCAGCCGGCGCGCAATGACCTGGTCCGCCTCGTCCACGACGAATGTCCCCACCGCGCCGGGGTGGAGGGTGGGCGCAGCCCCACCCGAGCCCGCAAAGAGCTCGTACAGCTTCTGCGGCGTGCCGCAGACGACGTGCGGGTGCTTCCCCGCGCCCGGGCGCGCCCACTCGGAGCGCTCGTACTCGTCCGGCGAGGACCCGGCTGCCAGACCGACGCGGATCCCGAGCGGGTGGCCGAGCGCGGAGGCGAGGCGGTGCGCTTGCGAAGACTGGTCGACGGTGGCCGCTGTGGGGCACGGGAAGGGGTGAGCGGGGAGGTAGGAGGGGGAGAGGGGGAGATCGGAA
>JTLS01000043.1:0-38189 GCA_000826855.1 Basidioascus undulatus
GCGGGGTTTCTGCCGGGCCCCATTCCAACATCCATCAGCCTCCGCGCCCCCGGCCCCCCTTCCGCTCACCCAATACCATCCCATCAACTCACCGCACTCCTCCTCGCCCGCTTGTTCGGTGTGAGTCCATCGTTCCCGTCCTCCAGCTCTGCCGCCGCGCGCTTGAGCGCGTCTCCGCCGAGGGAGACCGCCCTGCGCGACTTCTTGACCGAGTTTTCCTTTTCCTGGGCCTGGTCTTTGGACAGCGTCGATGAGGACTGCGGCGTGGCCGTTGTCGAGCGCCGGCGAGCCGACATCCTGCTGAGGGGCGAAGGGGGCAAGGAAGGCGCGGCGGGTAGACGGAGCGGGTAGACTGAGCGTGGATGGTGGTTGATGATCGAAAGGCAACACGCGCGTGCGGGACGCGGATCCATTTTGGTCACGTGACCGCTTCGTAACGCAGTTGACTTTCACGCGACCCGCCCTTCGCTTTTGCTGCACAAGCTGCAGTGTAAAATAATTCAAAAATTTCGCTGGCTTAATGAGCGCATCACGGTTCTGCCGTCGTCCGACGCCATGAAGCGGCTACCGTCTTCTTGGGGGGGTGTCTCTGCCCATCTGCATTCCTGGGTAGCCATGATGAGAACTAACTTGCTTATTACTTCTCTCATTGAAATTCGAATCATGATAGTGGGCTCGCACCATATTTAAGCGTCCCGTCCAGGTGCGCACCGCTTGCACAGCATGAACAGCAGTAGTAGGCGTCGTCATATATTTTTCGAAGACATGATCAAAGGTTGCTTTCTGGAATCTTCATTGTTCATATCTACATCTAATTCCCCTCTTTTACACTCCTGACGTGGCTTGGTAGACTTCGACACTGCGGGCGAAGGTGTGAACATGAGGTTCCGTGTCCCACCCTCCTTCAAGCATGCAGCTCCCCACCTATTGATCACCCATCTGCGCATTCTCCCCAGTATTAGCCCAAAAACTACTACTGCCCATTTTTAGAGTCAGAAACGTACACGGCATTGTGGAAGTTCGCCGGATCCTGAACGATCGCTTGGCAAGCAGCCATGCCTTGCCCGCCTGGACACGTCAGCCCCGATTGCCCAGGGGAATTATACTGTTGTGGCCTGGCATGAGCTCCAATAGTCCTTTCAGAAGGTTTAAGTTGAGCAACACCCACCGTGTTTCCCGCCCAGTCGCCTAAAGAAGGGTCAGCTGCAACGCAGGACATGCGGGTGCCTCGGAGGGAGACGTACCACAGAGTGTGATGTCTGATCGTGGCAGAGCTGTCTTAGAGAATAGCCCAGGAGCGTATTCTGACCTGAAACTCACCGAAAATAAGTCGGTGGTCGTAGAAATGGCCCGCACTGCAGGCCGAGCTATCGAAGTACGCGACCGGTGCACCCCATGTCGCCGGGTTGGGGGCTCCGGCAGTGATATCTTTGCAAAGGTCAATATCAGTAAGGTACGTAATGAAATGACAAGATAAAGAGACGAACCGGCTGGGATGCTCCCGCTGCTGAAGAACCATACTTTAATTCCCTCCGGCGTCTATCCCCTCCTCCCTTCCAATCAGCTTGACCCCCTCTCTCTTCCGAGCTCAAGGAAACGATCACCCATTCATGAGCGTACACTCCCCCACCCGCAGCATTGAAACCCCCCCCGGCACTCGCAGCCGCTGGGACTTCCTTTAGATCATGCATCCGTATCAGCGGCTTGTGGTTGCGAAACCCAAAGGCAAACGTGCGCACATAGCTGCACCCCGTGTTCCCTGCGGGTCCCAGAGAGTTGCAGTCGCTATTCCATAGGAAGGTCCCGGTAGCCCCGACGCCCCCGTAGTGCGCGCATCTGAGAAATTTGAGTGAGAGGTGTGAGTCGGGATTGGCCGTGGGTGGCGAGCTTGAAAGCGTACCCCGCGTTCGCGTGGATGGCGATGCGGTTGAAGGCGAAGCCATTCACCGCTATGCCAGGTACATAAGGTTTACTTATGCTCAAGGAGAGGACTGTGCTTACTCTCTTTCGCGCCTCTGTTTATCAGCCATGCTCCTTCCGCTACGAAAACTACAGAGGCAACGCACCGATAACGTCGATTTCTCCTGCGTTTGGCCAGTTCTGGAAGATCCCCTCTCTTTAGATTAGCCCTGGCGAGTAATTAAGTGAACCACGAACCGGTCCAAAAGACCACCAGGCAGGCCAGACAGCTGGAACATGACGGCATCAGCCTACGCATTTTGGATGCTTAAAGACTACGCACAGCAGCCATAGGGCATCGAGACCGCGTCCAGTATGAAGAGTCCCCCTGGATTGTCCTCCGTTACATAAGGGTTGGGTTTAAGAGAAGATTAGGCCTGGCAGCCTACCGGTGTAGGAGCGCAGGCTTTCAATCCGGACACTCCACAGGCATCGAGATCAGACGACGAGCGACACGGAAGAATGTTAAAATGACTACCTTGGTCTTCCCTGTCCAAGAGCCGTCGTGTTCACATCGTCTACTTTCATGAATGCCCTGCCATACACAACGAGCTCGAGCGGGTCAGCACCATGACGATCATGAAGCGATATGGCAGTCAGGTCGCGTACCTTCCGTCCGCCCCAATGCCTGCTAGGCCTTGGGCAAAGGCCTCCGGCTGAGATAAATACCTTAGAATTCAGGGGATCAATTCAGTGTTCAGAGTTTGACCGTCAGAGATCAGAAATCGATACTCACTGCACTGTGCCATGTGTCGGATCTGGACCGGAGTAGAACGACCATCCTCTGTTAGACCGCCCAGATCAACTGAGTTGCCCTTTATCTAATAGTCTAAGAGCTCCGAGAACTTAACTGAAAGAAGTTCGACCCCTTATACGCCTGAACAAGCGTGTACGGGTCCTTCGAACCAGCAGAGGACCCAATCGTCCCACTCTGCCGCCTGGGGTCTTCCTCCGTTCCTGGAGTAGGCGTAGCGGAAGTCTCTGGTGGAAGGGCAATGACGAGTGGGGCCGGCGGGTCGACCGGCGAAAGCCTCAGCCTGTCCCGCCCGCGCCCGCCGCGGCGCTGTGCGCCTGCAAAGCCGTCCAAGGCGAGGAGGAGTGCGATTGATGAGTAGAGGCGCATGGTGAGAGTTGGGAAGGAACGCTTAGTTGGGAGATTGCATTTTTGGACGCGGAGAGATGAAAGTGTTCGCTGACGCTGGCTGCGCCGGCTGCGGTCCCGCTCGTTGACTCGGATGTTGCGCCGTAATTGATGATGGTGAGGCCCATATGAGGAGGTTATGTACTGTACAATCCCCTTAATTATGACAAAACAGGGCACAATGAGTTGGTACAACATAATTTCATCCGCATCAACCGAGAAGCAGTCAGAAATGCGGACCTCAGGCTGTTGGTTCATTCCTTCCAGTGAACCGGGGCGGATGCTGAGGTGAGCGTTCCAGAAGCAAAGAACTTAAAGATGAGGGTGGTGTAGAATCATTCATGGTTGATTACTTAGATGCGGGAGGGGCAAGGAAATGTATGCACGGCAAGCAGAAAGCTTCACTGTGGCAAGTCCAGCTAGAGGAAGTACTGCTGTCTGAGTTTTCACTTTCGCTGCCGAGCAACATGCGACAGAAATTTTGAAACCGTAAAAGTTCTGCTGTTGAGCAGCAGAAAGGACTTGGCTCATTCTACGAATGCAGTGGCTCAGAAAAACAGCTGACGGGCAGCGGTTAGTGCAGCGGAATTCTGCAGCTCGTAAACAGTTTTTTTTTTCCAGTCTACATTGTCTTCATCTCAGACCTTCCGGGCATTTAAAACGACCCCCTCATTTCCCTCTTTGTCACCGTCCACCATCTTCTCCTCCGTTCCACCCACGATTCCGGCGTCTGCTCTCATTTGCCAATATCCTTGCCCTCCTTCTCCCACTGAATCCATGCCCACCCCAACCGCGCCAATCTCTCCTCATTGCCCTCTGTCCATCTCCATCACTCTTGCCACCCACTCGCACCCCTCATAGCTCGTAGAAACAAGAAGTGCATGTGTTTCAGAACGAATCCTCAGAAGCACGAAAAATGTCCTTTGCGACCGCAAGCTAGAGCGCTTTCCATTAACCTTCTCCCATAGCCTTCAGTTCGCGGAGCAGGGTTGCGGGGCGGTCAAACTCGGCAACCCTGTTTCACCTGCCGGTCCTTCTGTCAGCTCCTGGCCAGGTAGTTTTGAGAGTGCAGCGAGGAGTGAAGGTGGTACGGACCTTCCCTTGTCCATGATCAGCATGAGGTCGAAGTCGGCGATGGACGACAGGCGGTGAGCAATCGCCTGGTGGCTGAGAGTGAGCCCGGTCTGGGTATGTGAGTAGAATTTCCAGGAACGACTAACGTGAAGCTCACCTTGTAGTCCACGCTCGCAGTCGCTGCAAGCACCCAAAACATCGTGAGCGCGAGGAATGCAGGAAATGTTGGACAAGCGGGTCGGGCTTACCATCGTCTAAGGTAAGCACCTTGGCTCATTTCAGGATGGCCCGAGCCATGCATAAGAGCTGCTCTGTAAGTGTGTTAGTTTTACAGACTCTGCGGTGGGACAGCATCTCACTCGCCTGCTTCTAGCCTTGGAGTTCGAAATCAAAGCAATCAAGGAACGTCTCAGATTTGAGCTCTGATAGAAAACCTCGAACCTGAAGACATACCTGAGAAATGTTTGAGCCTCCCTCCCTGATCTGGTAATCGAGGTTGCGGAAGACGTTGCGGTTCTCCGGCGCAGCAGCCTCGTCCTGCGGCTGGTCGATAGGCGTGCTGGATGACGAGGCCGGCTTGTCGTCTTGATCGGAGATAAGGTGGACGCGGCGCGAAGGACGCTGTAGAGCTCCGCATCGTCGAAACGAAGATGTCGAGGGCTGGAGAGGTCGGAATAAGCTTTATGAAAAATTCCTTGGGCGCGGGCACCCAGGCAGCGCAAGGCCATTCTTTCACGTACTTGACCGGAGGGTGCCGCTCAAGATAGACGGGTCTAGAAGAAAGGTTGGACTCGTAAACGTGGCAAAATGACGCAGGCTTTTCCGTAGCTTACCTTGAGGTACAATCTGCAGACGGGAACGGAGGTCTTCGAGTCAGATTTTCGAGATGTCTGCAGGATTGTTATTCCAATCAGAGCTGCAAGCGGATATCCTGAGCGACCTCGATGAGGATCTACCTTGGCCATCAATCGAGATTGTGCCCTAATTCGCTTCGACGAAGTGGAAGAGTGACGACGCTTAAAACTCACAAGCGTCTTCAGCATTCCGGCTCGCGTCGTACAATCCAACACCAAGCTATCAACAAACGCACCGAGCGTGCATTTGCCGCTGCCTGTGGGGCCGACCATGCCGATCTACTCCACGACGTCAATGCAAGTGCCGCCCGGATCTTTCGCAGGAATTGACTCACCTTAGCGCCGCTTTGCTGCACGTTTGAACGACATGTATGTGTGATGTTCTCTTTGAGAGAAGCTGTGAGAATTTGGAGGCTGCCATCCCAGCCTGAGGACGAACAGGCATCCAGACCCCGTGTAACTGATCAGCTCTGTGAAACTCAATTATGGAGCTGCAAGAATGGCAGGGACTTACTATTTCCTTCTCCGATACCTATGTTTTCCGCCGTATCGTTAATCAATCTGCTTGTTGGGCAGTCCTCGGCGTGTGCCTGCCAAACACTCTCCGAGTGCGACGCCTCGCCTTTTGCTGGATTACCTGTGGGCCGGGCGTGTTTCCTTTGTTGAGCGGGATGCTTTGCACCCAAGCACACCTTGCATATAAGAGGTAATAAGCTTGTCTTCTATGCTTATAGGTACAATGCGCCATCTCGTGCATCCTCACATTCTTCAATGTGAGGATGCTCAAGTTCTTTGTCACACTTAAAAGCCTCAATCTCTTCCGGGCATTATGCTCCTTCCTTTTACCTCGATAGAGATATCAACATGCACAATGCGCCCCGTCTGTAGTTTATAAAGCAGTAAGACCTCCAAGCAAGCGAGCCCTAGCAGCGACCCTGTATGTGCCGTCGCTCCAACAATCAAACCGGAATTTTATGGTGGCAGCAGGAGGTCTGAGAAGTATAAGAATGTGCGGAATGTGGAGAGAGCATGTATTGCGATGTGAACGAGCTCCATTTTATGGAATGTCGGCAGATACTGGGAAGCGGAACAGCAAACCCTTGCAAGTCAAGGGTTTCTTCGGAAGCCTACGTTAGGTTCTCGAGAATATTGTTGAGGAAATGGTGAACTGACACCAAGAGGCTACCGGGCCGCCGCACAGTGCCGAGCGCTGAACAGTACGTCTCCCTCAGGCTGCAAATCCTCCTGGACTCATCTGGGCATGTCTTATCAATCCAGCCCAACAATTTTCGGGTACCTTATAGCATGGGATTATACTCCATTCGATTATGCACTCTCTGATCTTCCGTGTGGAGAACTGCACCGCGAGTGGCACTCGGCAGTCCACCAATTCCTCACTCGCTCGGACTTCACTCAAGTCACCTTTATTAAGTGAGTAGATCCAACTTCGGTTTCCCCCAGCAGTCAAGGGGCTCACCTCGACCTTCAGTGCCCCTTCCCACTTCCACCATCCTCCCCCTAACGCTTACCCTCCTACTCGTGCTCTTTATCTTTCTCACAGTCCTCTTCTTCGTCTGCTTCCTTCGACGCAGCTTCAGCTTCACGTGCAGTATATTAAGCCGACCACTTCGGGTCGTTCGCTCCGACATCCTCTGCGCCATACAGATTGCGCGCCCCGCCCACCTGCGCCAACCGCAACGCGTCCCGCAGGAAGCGCTGTTGGAGGGGCCCATGAGGCTAGAGGGCCGTTTTCCCGACCTGGATCTACAAACGAGACAAGCTTTCAGCCTCCCCCGCCGAGATACCGCCCCTCCCTGCTCGCCTCAACCGACATCTTTCCGCCTATATCGCACCTCGCCCGCCCCCAAAAGACTCCTTCTCCCAACCCAAAATATGTCGTCTCACCGAGTGGCTCCATCCGTCTCCTCCCACACGCATTCTCTCCAAACTTTTCATCTGCGCCCGCGGCGCTGCAGCGGACTTGTCACTGGGTGGGTCTGGGAGAAAGTAACACTTGCCGTTGAGGGCTTCGATGGGCAGCTCGGGGAGTCGATAGCGTGAACCAAAGGATCTGGGGGGACGTCATTTACATGAATGCTGTGTGTGGCCATCGACCCTCCAGGCATTTACCGTGAAGAGCGAACATCGCTGGACAGCTCACGGGGGCTGGAAGACCGAACTCCCCAAAGGACGAAAAATAACACAGAATGTTCTGTAAGGTGAGAGTGGCTGAAATCATCAATGTTGCAGGGTCGTGCATCCACAAATGCACAGGAGCTAACGCACTCAATGTCGACACTGGCAGGAAGCGTGCGAACATAAAGCCATCTGTGCACTTTACGATGGCAAGGCTGTCACAGGTCTTAAAAGACCTCGAACATAAATAATATGCAGAGAATCTCAACAAAAGCTGGCATAGGCGGTGAGAGGCGGATGCTCGAACATGGAAAAAAGGCAGGGGAGTGGGGACTTCACGATGCGGCGGTGCGGGACGAGCAGGATTTATGGGGCCAACAGAACACAGAAATAAACGCGAATGTGGAAGCAGAATGGGTTATACGGGAGAAGTTAGAGGAGACAAGAGGGTGTATCACGACGCGTCTCCTCGTACGCGAGGGGCATCTCGCGGCGCCATCCGTCGATGATGGTCAAGTTGGCGGCCTCCTCCTCATGCCTCGCCCGGATATCAGGTGTGAAATCCTCCGCGACCTGAGCGCACAGTGCCTCCGCCAGCCCCAGCCAATCGCGCCAGGTGGCGGGCTGACAGTCGGCGGTGACGGGGGCTGAGAGCAGATCCACAGCCGATTGTGAGCCGGCGTCCTCCGATCTACGCTCGCATGTGTCGTCCCTCCAGCAGAGGCTGCCCCTGGAGGTACCTTTGGGCAGATGCGCAGCGAGACGGTCGAGGCGGCAGAGGTCGGAACGAATGATGCCAAGGGGCGGGTCGTAACGCTTGAACTACACCACGCAGTAAATCAGAAAAATGTCCCTCACAAATGAGAAAAATTCGACTCTCAGCGACAGCGTCCGTCAAGACGAGTTGCATTTTGCAGCATACACCCACGTCTGCGGATCAAGCTTGTGTCCTCCCACCAGGCTCAGAGATTCTGCCAAAGTACTGAGGCTGTCTGGCAGAGAGGAGTCGGAGGACGAGAGAGGCGACCATTTCCCATTGAAGGACGGCTGCCCTCAGGCAGAATTGGAGGGCAAATCCGCCCAGCTTTATCCCAGTCTCACAGTTGATGGCATGGTGAAGCGTCTCATGTTTTGCTACCTGCGCTGGACACATTGGGAGGAGAGCAGGAGGAGGCGTGGGAGGTGTGAGAGGTCGTATGCGAATCAAACACTTCGGGCATGTGGAATGGAAGCATGACTATCTCCCGACCACGGTTAGGACAGCGCTTGGAAAGGACTCTTCAACGAGCCTGGACATCTTCGAGGTGGTCGAGGACCCAAATATGGCACAATGGCGAGTTCAAACATTCAAACATGTTGCTATACGCGATGCACGTTCTGGACCTGTCCTCTCGTGCTTGAGCAGGTTCGACTTGCCAGTTGCTTGACTCTCGAATGTGTGTTGACTTTTCGGAAGCTTCCTTCTGATCGTCAACATGAAGGAAGTGATAGACATTGCCCATTCTATCGATCGCGAGAAGCAGAGTGTATGGGTATATCGTAACATCACCGAAACGTGTAAGACACCAAACGGGGCTTTCTCTTCTAAACTGTCTGCCTCAAATGAAAGGACGCTCCGCTTGGGGCGTTATACTGAGAAACAGATGTGACCGTCAGCTGTGATGTATTTGTGGGAAGCGGCACTGAAACTCACCGAGCACCGTGCCGCCGCTGGCCGCCAGCGACGAAGTCGACGATGGCAGAATGGGCAGTAACGCGGTCTTAACAAATGATACAAAAGTTAGCACAAGGTTCAAGTTTACCCAGACTATGTGGGAACAGCACTCACTGTCCCACAGGACGACCGTGCGCGGGCGCCAGCGAATGCGCGCCTGGAAGTCAGCGCCCTTCTCAATGTGAGAGCTGTAAGGGACGGGGGGACGGGGAGGGGAAGAGGTTATTTGATCAGCGGTTTGTCCAGCGGGTTATACCAGGCCATCACATACTAGAGAAGCTCGAGGATCGTGTCGGACTCTTCCTTCTTCAGCCCAATGATGCGGCGAGAGAACTGGCGGTTGATGTAGAGCGCCTTGGCGCCCGTGACGGGGTGTCCTGAATGGAATGGCTTAAATGAGTACCTGTGTTTCATTTCGTGGAGGATGTTGGTTAATTACGGCGAACGAGAGGATGGATGTTCTTGACAGGCTCGCGCTTGACGATGCCGCCGCGGTTGCCAGCGCGAGAGTGCGCGGCCTGCTCGAAGCCGGAGTGCTCGACCTGAAGGGTCTCGAGGTAAGACCGGAAAGATTGAGAAAGGCGGTTGTAGGCCTCAACTTGGGAGACGTAAAGCGTGTCTCTGAAGCGGGCAAGGAACGTCGGATCCTGCGGTCGAAGACTGAGACGACCGACCGCAAGACTTACCCGCCGACCGGAGGAGTGTCGAAGAGGAAGAGAGCGGTCAACCCAGGAGGCTGCTCCTCGTAGCTTCAGAAAAATAAATACAAGTTTCATCAGCCTTCTGCTTGCTACCATTGTATCAAAGCCCAGAAGCAAGCTCACGTCACGTCGGAGTGCCAGACAGTGGAACTGAAACGGTCGGACTGCTCGTAGTTGAAGGTCGTTTTGCCATCGCGGTAAACGAGATGGAACCTGGTGAAGGAGGGTCTATCAAAACAATATTAAGTCTGCAGAGGTCAATCGCAGCAACGCACTCAGGATACCCCTTGGGCTGTCCGGAGCAAGGGTGAATGTGAAGACGACCGAAGTAGCTGCAATGGGAGACGGTTAACATGAGACTTGAAGTCACGACTTGAATTGATATTCTCACCTGCCCCAGTCGTTCAACAGCCACTCGGGAGACTCGTCGATGAAGTCCTGGTCATGGAAGACCTGCACAGTCGAAACAAAATCAGCATCCGCTATGTCGCTCTTGCCGGCCTCAAGTCCAGTGACTCACCGCCATACCCCTCTGGGCGACGAACAGAGCGAGCTGGTCGCGCTCGCGGTTGCTGAGATTGTTAAGCTGGACGCCCTCAATGGAAGTACCGAGGTACGGCGTAACGTCCTCGATGCAGGTCGCCTTCTCGAGGAACGAGCGCGGGTTTGGGTCCTTGAGAGCGCGTTGCCCCGGGTCGACGTGCTCGAATGGCTCGAGCGGTGGGAGCTTGAGGTCCGGGTCGAAGCATGGGAGCGCCCAGGCGTACTTGTAGGGGGCCTCCTGGGCCTGCTCGGCCGGCGCAGGGGTAGACGACTGAGCGTCGATGGACCCCTTGAGCGAGAGAGTCTCGAGCGGAGGGGCAATCGTTTCGGTTGCTACGGGAGGCATCGTTTCTAGAATTGGATGGGATAAGGAAGGCAATGAGGTACGAGGTCAGTGAGGTACAGGAACATGATGCACTCGAGTGAGAACGCTGATAAAGCTAGCTCGGCCAAGGATGGTGTGCTTGATTACTTCGGCATACGGATCCGATTCTGGAACTTGGCCGAATCGAATAGGGGAGTCGGTACGGTGATACTGTAAGTCGCAATGGCAGACGGGGGAGCGAAACAAAGCGAAGATGAGGCGAGAGGGCAAGCGAAGCACGCAACCGCCGTGTCTTTGACAGCCGCTGATCCTGCAGTCATCTTGCTGTCGCGAACGCTTTCAAAAAGTTGGTATTCCGCCTAGGGGAACATGTATATAGATATAGCGAAGGAATTTACTGATAGAAATAAAAAAAACCAATAACTTCATTTGGAAACCACCCGCTTGTTCTTGCTGGGGTGGATCAGTGCGGGCTGGCGGACTGCGTTCCATGCTGTCCTGCCATTTTCAGAGCTACGTTGCGCTGCAGTTGCTGGAAAATCCCATGAGCGAGAAATTTCTTTTGCCCATATACTGGGGAAGGGACACCAATTTATACCCTTCCGAATGTGCGAGAGGAGAGTGAAACTGCATGCAAGAAGTCTCGAAAGGACCTGGATTACCTAGGTCGAAACAACTGTTTTATCTAATATTCGCAGCTGCTAGTACTCTATACCTACGTATTAGAGAGGAATAGTCAAAAGGCAGCAGAAGTTCGGAAAGCCCAAGATTCGATGTCGGCTCAAACTACTCTCTTCAGAGTTTGGTGCAACCTTGCTCACTCGTCCCGCACCAGGAGTTGTGAACACTCGGTCTTCGGAGCGCCTCATGTCTTCCAAGCGGTTCTATATCCAGGTGTTCCAGCTTGACTTCTGAACCGAGGGGAATGTGCAGGAAAGACAAGCTTGTGCGTGGCACCGTCGCTCTACCAACGGCAACGCAAGGCAGCACGTACTTCGCGCATCGAGACGTTGTCTAGAAGGTCGATTGAGTCCGTATTTGAGAAAATAAAAAGTACTAGATTTTTTGTCGAGTAGAACTGGTTGACCGGCAGTGGGAATGCTTGGCAGTATCGCATGCTGTGAGCCGTATACTATGGCCGCAGTCAGTCTCTACACCTTGCAATTGAAGAATGTCAAGACACACGCAGCGTACAGTATTGGCGAAATAAGCCCTCAGACGGAACAAGGTATCAACCCTGTTCTATTGGAGCTTTTTCAATCTGCAGAATTGGTGCAACACCTCGGTGAGTGCAAATTGACTGCCGGCTGCCGGCTGTCCGACCTGCCGCTGAATTGCATCTCCCGCTCGAGAGCTCTGCCAGAAGTCCTTGGAAAATGTCACAGATTCTTACAAGTAACATAACATGAGAGGAAATATCAAGAGTGTGCAGTCCTTGGAAGCGAGTAATAGCTCAAAAAGCCTGCATTAAACCCATGGTCTGCGTGTACAAAGAACAACACATCTGGCAAAACCGCAGCATTCCACAGTTTTCCCAAAAATATGAACAACATAAGCACTAGAGATTACTATGATATCCTTAGAGGGATGCCGCGATCGCGCCGACAAGGACAGCCGCGAGCGCAGCGACCGATGAGCCGCTGAAGCCCGCGGCGCCATTGTTGCCCGTGGTGCTGGACGTGGAAGAGGGGGCCGCGGAGGTACCGGATGGGGAGGAAGAAGCGCCGGAGGAGGTGGACGAAGGGCTGCCGGTGGTGGACGAGGCGCCGGTGGCATTGCACTGGGCCTGCGAGGAAAAGGGGGTGCGTGAGATGAGATCAGGGGATAGACGTGTGTGGTGGGGCCGGAAAAAGGAGTGAGATGAGGGAACAGGGGGTTGGGATGAAAGGGTAGGGAAGAGGTACGAACCTGCTGGAGGGCCAGACCGGTCTGCTGGTCCGCCTCAGTGCAGTTGGCCTGGAGACACGCCCCCGTGGCAGACTGGAACGACTCGGACGTGCAGAAGCAGGAGATGTCGAGACTTTTCCGCGCCCGATGTGCACACATCAGCCCACTCCACCCAGCTCGAAATGAGATGAGAAGACGCACAGGCTCGCGCAGCCCCCCTCGGCGATACCTTGTTGCGTGCAGTTAAGGACCTGTGCGGGATCAGGAAGAGACGTGAGATAAGATCCTGGTGACATCAGAAAGCTCTCCAGCGTACACATTCCGGGATGCTCGACACGTCCGGGAGCTGGGCGACGGCCAGAAGAGGGAGTGCAGCGAGCGCGAGAGAGGCCAGGCGGAACTGCATTTTCAGCGGGTGTGGGTCTACCGGGGACGCGGGTGGGGGCAGATGGTGATGGGGAGAAAGGCAGAAGGTCACTCGGGGGCTCGACCGCTTTTTATATTGCCTCCTTGGCCGTTCTTGAAGCTTGCACGAAATGGCGAGGCCCGAAGGAGGCGTCCGAGCCGCATCGATTCCGGACAGCCGCGACAGACGGTCACGTGCAGAAAATGGATGCTTGGGAACCGGCTCTCAAGAAACCCAGCCATTCGAGAAGCGGAATACTAAACAATTTGAAGAGTCTATGGTTGAAGTCGTGGGTCCAACTGTGAAGTGCTCTGTCAGTTTCAAGTTCAAGGAAGTGTGATACGTGACGTTTGTCGAGCGAGACACAGCGAGCGGCCTGCGAAGAGGCTTGCATTGCGATTGCCAAAGACACAGAACACAACGCCTCAAGCTGCGCAATTGATATTGTTTATTGTTCCACGTCAGAAAGCAATTAGATACATTCTTCCTTCTAAAAGCCCTGAAAGTGAGCAGCACTTGAGCAAGCGTTGTTACAGAGTGCACTTTCAGGCGAGGCTGCAGCATGTACGATGTTCAAGAGCTGCACCTGGTGCCTTCATTCAACGAAACTCAGAGTTCAGCAACAAATTTTTGGTGAAAGGAGCTGGGCCGCCAAGTAAGTAGAGGGTGCGGACCTCTGTATGCACTGGTGCCGTGCCTCATTTCGACACATCGCACGAAACATAGCGCTGTCACAAACTTTTCCAAACTTTCTGCCTCATTAGGGAATATTCCAATCCAATACTTAGGCTCAATACTTTACTGCCCTGCTACACGGTCCTTGTTCCCGGAGGGCTAGAAGACTGCGCGCCCGATGCACGACAGACGGCCTACTTCAGCAAGGAAGTGTTCACTGGTGCGGTGGAAAGGGAGACCAATACGTTTCATACGATGAGAAAGATTGCTAAACGTCAACATGTGTGATTATAGGAAAGTGGGGTATAACAACATCGAGTCTTGTCCCAGCAACTCGCCCCGTAGCAACGCTCCTCCCACCCAACCCGGCTCTACTCTTTCCCTCCCTTCCCGCCTCCCAGCTTCTTCCCCTTCATCGCAATATCAGAAAAGCTATGGACCCGTGTTGTATCGTAAGCGGGCTGCTCCTCCCCTTCCTCTTTCTTGCCGACCCACTCGTCCAGCAGCGTGTCCTCCCAGCGCGTTTCCTGCGCGAGGGAGGAGAAGGCGGTTGTGACTCCTATGGAATTGCAGAGACACTGTGAGGTTGGATAAAGGCGGGGTACGCAAATAAGTTGGAGACGTGCGGTTAAAGGCGAGCGTTGCGGAAGGGTGGGGGTTGTGATCTGTCGCGAGGAAGGAATCGGTGGTCCGTCAGAGAAGGCCGAGGAGATAGTGAAGTTGGGGCGCACCTGGGTGGAGCTTTAGGAGAAGCTACACATCATAGGGGGATCTTGAGCTGGTCCGGGGCAGGCGAAAAAGAAGCATTGACTCACTTTACGGTAGACTTTCCTGACACTTCCCTCCTCCAGGTCCCCCGCCTGCACCCCCAAGATGAAAGCGGCCTGTCATCCCCCGCCCTCTCAGTCCCATTACCTCCCTATTGGCGCTCTAGGTTTCTATGCCCACATGAACATCCTGCCCGTGCGCCAGCACCTGCTCGACCAGATCCGTCTGCTCTGCCCTTGGCTCGCGGGGGGTGTGCGGCTGTGGCGACGGGGAGGGCGAGGAAGAGTCTTCCAAGGCGGCGGGGAGAATTTTGCCTGGGGGAGCGGAATCTTTGGAAAGTGAGGACGAATCCGCCATGGCGAGTGGTGCAAGAGGTGAAGGCGGGGTAGAGCTCGAAGAAATGAGAAGGGAAGCGGTCGATCGATGAAGTAACTCGCTAAAGTGCTTGGAGGGTGGCGATGATTCTGAATTTGCTTTGTCAATTTGAAGGGGCCCTTTGAGAAAATTAGAAGTGAGCAAATGAGGACGTGAACAACGGGCGGGCGAACAACGTGGCAAGTTCTCTACCGCGTTTGCCCCGACTGCGCCGTATTTCGACGGCATTTTCGACGGCAGTGACGTTTTTTGTGTGGTCGTGGCGGTCGCGACGGTCCCGTGTTTTTGTTGACAAGATGAGTAACGGCATATAGTTACACTACTATCCCTTCAAGCTCATTGCAGTTTCGCGGCAACCGGCCGCATTGGCGGCCGTTGGTCCCTCTCCGCCTCGTATCAAACAATGCGGGCTCTCAGTGCAGGTTAATACTTTGGAAGTATGAACTTCAGAGCACAATGCACATGCATGTATCCCAGTGTTGCCAAGCATTTCGTTGCCCGCGATCTCCACGTCGCTCCACCGTGGGAAGTCGGGCTGCTGAAGTTCTGCCGCCAGAACTGTCGACTAGGTGTGTATTTTAATACCACGAGCAGCAGAGATTTTACATTAATGGGGCGCTGCCGGGAGCGAAAGTTCCGTTGATGGTCAATGAGAAATTCTGCCGCCGAGGCCACTGAAAGTTCTGCTGCTTGGCTGCAGGAAAAAAATGGGACTTTCATACGCCAGATGCTGTGAATGGGCGTAGGAAAGCCTTCAGGATGAGCCAGTTCTCCATAGCATTTCAGGCTCAGGATTTCTGCTTTCTGCAAAACTTCCAAGGCCCATCTGCAAACTTCTCTCGGATCAGCACACATATTACAGGTTGTCACAGTGCTATAGAATGTTGTCACTCTTCGGTCGCAAATGCTCATAGCAGTTCCCCAGCTCTCCGCCCGCACCCGCACAGCTAGGAACCCAAGCCTCCCGCCCGCCGCAGGGCGGCGGGTCGACTTGCGCGTCGCCGCCTGAGCCGGAGCCGGAGTCTGCAAGGCAATGCAAGCGAGTCAATGATAAACACAGAAGAAAAATATAAGGAAAACACCTTCACGGGAAGGGAACATCGTAATTCTTGAGGTTTCATGAGGGGTTTTCTTTTGTGCATGGCCGGCAATGAAGGGCCGCTCTGTGCCGTTGTTGGCTGGCAGAGCGAAGCTTTATGCGAAACGCGGTCGACGAGGCAGGAAAGGACAGGATGGCTCATATCCAGGCATACGCTCTCAATTGAATTGATCTATCTCTTTAAACTCTTTAAACTTACTGTGAATTTCCTCAAAGAAGTGGCATATGGTGATGGGTTGCTGCCTCGGTATCGGGAACGGTCTTCTGGCTGACGCAATGGCACCGCAACGCTAGCAGCTCCCCCTCGCTGTACATGCAACGTTAAATACCATTGAATTTTCCAGAATCACTTATTGCTGCTTTTGCAGCGAGTCATAGTTATCAAGAACGTCTTCCAGTTTACGTGGGAAAGGCTGAATTGCACGAGACTTACAACGCGGTCGCGTCAAGCTCGTCTTGCCCATCACCGCGCCTTACTCTCTCCGGCCTCAGGCCACTCACACCAAACTAGTAACACTATCGAGGCTGTTCGATGGACACGCGCCTCGATTCCGAGTTCTCCTCGTTCGCGGAGATACTGCAGCACCTGCGCACCGGCGGCGCAGACGCGCTCGAGCTGCCCGCGCTCTTTGCCCGCGCGTGCGACGCCAAGCTCGACGAGCCCGAGGACCTCGCCGATGTCGAGCGCGAGGCGTGGGAGCTTGAGCGGAATACTTGGACGCTTGTGCAGGCGCTGTACGAGTACGTCTGGCGCTGGGGAGATCGGCAACGCGCCGGGAGGGGAACGCTCATCTCCGTGCCTGCAGGGAGCGATTGAGCGAAGATTACGACGGGCCTACACCCGACCAGATGCTCGCGGAGAACCCTTACGCCCCGCCGCTGGCGATAGTCCAATCTCTGATCGCGTCAGACAAATCCCTAACCGAGCTCAACGTGCGTCTTCTCGCTCCCCTTCCCGGATTCTTGCGTCTTTACTCAGAACCACACCTCTTTGCAGACCATCCGTCACTGGCTGCATTCCATTCCCACGCCCGTCTACCCCGTCGAAGTCCGCAAGGGCTTCCACACGTACACCAAAAACCGTCTCAAGCACGCCGCCCGGTCCGGGCAGGCGCCCCCGCGCGGCTTGGTTGGGACCTTGGACCCCGACGCGACGGTCCGGACGGGAGGGCGGCTGGATGCGGACGATGCGGTGCGTAGTGTGGAGCTATGCTTGGGATTGTCGGACGCGTGGGGAGAAGGTCGGTGGGGCTGATGGGGAGGAGGCACCGGGACAGGCATACGACAAACCGTTCCTGCGCACGCTGTACGAGTATGTCCGCTTGGGGCGGATGGACCTCGCGCTCGACGTCTGCCGCACTTCCGATCAATCCTGGCGCGCTGCGACTCTCCGCGGCGGCCAGCTGTGGAACGACCCGTCCCTCAGTACGCCACATTCTCCCCGGCAGTCTCCTCTGGTCCATGTAACGCGCGGGCTGTCAATTGAGCGTGACCTATTCCTCCTCCGTTTCGCGTAGTTAACGATGACGAAGCCGCCATGGACCTCTCCACCTCCGATCTTCCCTCTTCCACATCTGGGAACCCATCTCGGCAGCTGTGGAAGTCTATGTGCCGCAAGCTGTCTACGAACGTGCGTGCTTCATACCTTGCGTCCACGCCCTTTCCTTCACTTTCTTACGAATCTATATTATTGGCTCAAGCCCAACCTCGACCCGTATGAGCGCGCCTTGTACGGCGCCCTCTCCGGAGCGCTCGCGCCTGTGCTGCCCGTCTGCGCGACGTGGGAGGACCACCTTTGGGCGCGCGTCAACGCGCTCATGGAGCGTCGCGTGGATGAGAGCCTGCACGACGTCGGCGGGTGGTGGATCGAGCGTGAATTGGAGCGCGCGAACGCGCTGGCGCTGGATGAGCCGGGGGTGCCGGAAGGCCTGGAAGCTGTGTTTGAGCAGATTCGGAAGGTGGACGGCGCGGTCGGGTACGTCCAACTCCATGCCTTCTATTGTTTGGCGTTCCGTATTTACGCAATCCTTTTCCTGTGCCGAACACAGCGCCGCCGCCCAAAACCCCTACCACGTCGCGCAGCAGGACCTGATCCTCTCCCGGCCCGCGCACCTCATCTCCTTCTTCGCCGCACAACTTCCCTCCCTGCCGAGCAGCGTGTCGCCCGAGCTCCTCGCGCAGCTCCTCCGCTTCTTCTCGCATCTCATCCTCTTCCTCCGAGCCCTCGGCCGCGACGAGGACGTCCCCTCGGGCTCCGCGGACGTGATCATCGAGGCGTACGTGCGCACGCTCGAACTGCGCGGGGAGAGCAGGGAGCTCGTCGCGCTGTATGCGGGGTGCTTGGGCGAGGACGCGGGTGGGGAGAGCTATGCGCGGTTCTTGCACTGTGCGTCGAGTTCGTTTCGCTTGGCCACCAGCGAGTGGGGCATTTTGCGGGCGCTGACATCAGATGCGGACGCTGCTTTTCTCGTGACCTCGGCAGCTCTCGACCCCCAGCTCGACATTGACACGCGCCGCGCAGCGCTGCTGCAGACGTCGGAGCACGGCCTCGACCTCGCGCGCGTCGCGAGCCGCACTGTCGAGCTCACGCTGGCCGACACGTTCATGGTATGTCCCCCACCTCTTCGCTTTTCACAAGTTCATTGCTCATTTCGCTGACCCGCTCAATCCAACCAGTCCATGCCCGACTTCGGCCAGACCGCCGTTTCGCTTACGGACTTTTCGACCGCGCTCTCGCAGCGCGAAGTCGTCCTCATCCGCTCACTCGAGTGGCTCACATTCGCCAAAGAGACGTACCCCGACGCGCTGGGGCAGACCAACGGTCTCATGCGGTTCTTCCTTTGTGCGTGTCTCTCGTCTCAGTCCTGATGACCATCCTGTCGTCTCAATCAGGCGCGCGACTGACGCTTGACTTTGGCTGTTGTTCAGCGTCCGGCAAGATCCATGCTTCTTCTTCCCTTCTCTTCTCGCTCCCCGGCGACCTGCTTTCCGCCCAGCCGCCACGACCTGCAGGCACCGAGGACGAGTCAGACCAGGCGATGGAGTACGCGCACTACCGCGCATTCTTCGACGTCCTCCAGCTGCATTCGCAGTGGTCCGAGCTCTGGAGCCGCCAACCGTCCGAGGCGCGCGGCGCGGCCGAGATGCACTCCTGGGTAACGGCTGTGCGGGTGCGTGCTTCGTGATGAACGTCATGAACGTCAGAGGTCGCATGCGCGTCAAGCTGACCGATCATATGCGCCTTTCGGACGGCTTGGTTTTGTTTTGGTAGGAGTCAACAAAGCAAGTGTACAAGGCTTCGCTCGACCTCCTCCAGTCCGAGTGGCTCAAGATTGAGATCGTTTCCGACACGCTGGATGGTCAGTGCTCGAACCTCGCTGAAGTAATGACAGACAGTGCTGACGGTTCGTAAACCCGCTCGGTTTCAGGCGAGCGCCGCGCGGCCGAGCTCGCCCGCATCCGCCAAATTTACATCCCCGAGCTTGTCCATCGGTTGCACCACGTTCTCTTCGCCGCGCGCACAGTGGAGCCTTCGTGCGTTTACATTCTCTCCTGCCTTAATGACACGCATTGTTGACTGGCTTGATTTCGCACTCCAGACATCTGCAGCACGCGCTGGAGCTGCCCAACGTCGTCGCGGACGAGCGGCACAAGCTCTACACCGAGTTCCTTTCACAGGGCCAGAACTCCCTCCCAGCGTACCTGGACCTCGTGCGCGCTGCCGCGCTGGCATGCTTGGACGAAGCGAAGGGTGGGAGGGATCCTTTCCAAGCGCCAGCTGCGGGTGCATGAGAACAATATATATATAATATATATATATATATATACGTCGCGAAACTTGAAGTGCTCGCACGCGCGCACTTTACTTCTCAGACAGCAGGCGGAGTAGCATGAAGGATCTAGTGCGGCGTGTGCGTGTATGGTTATGAATCTCGGCCGTGTATGTGAGTACAATTACAAACAATGCCAGCCCTCTGACGCAACAGAATAGCTGAGAAAGGAAAACAGGAAGACCAAAAGAGTATGGGCTGGAAGGCGGCGGAAGGTAATAAATGCGTGATCAGGAGCGTTCGGACGATTGGGGCGTGGGGTGAGACGGTGTGGGTGTGGGGGTACGCGATTAAGAGGTGTCAGGCGGAGGAGTGAGAGTGGACGAGGACCCGGTTCTTCATGCCAGACGTTTGCGGAACGATGTCCCTAAGGGGCGCAGACGCCGCCTTGTCGCTCTCGTGCACGGCGTTCGACACGTCGCCGTCCGCCATGTCTGGCGCGACAAACGTCGACGACGGCGAGCGCTCCGTGGGAGTTACGCCGTCTTCTCTCCGGAGAACGAAGCGCCGGATGAGTTCCACGAGGTCGCCTACGACACGCAAGGGGCTGGTCAGACCTCGGCCTCCAGAGGAACGCACGGAAACGGGACACTTGCCTTGCTTGAGCGGCTTGGTGAAGTAGCCTTGCATGCCAGCATCCATGCAGTTAGCCATGGTGGACGCCTGGCAGTCGGCGGTGAGGGCAACGATGGGAAGCGTGGTCTGTAGATCCAAGGTAAACAGGTCAAATCGGGTACCCTTATCTGCAAAACGCATCGACGTACAGCCGTGTGCCGCTTTCTTTCCCTCGCACGAAGTTTGCGCGTCGCAAGCAAGCCGTCGCACACAGGCATGTCTGGAACCAAAAAAAAAATAGCGTTAGACGAGTTCGCCACTGGACGGAACGGCGTGACAGCTCACGATGATCGAACATCGCGACGCGGAAGAAGCCAGGCTCGTGCTGTTCCCAAACTGTAGAAAAGAAGTGAATCAGAAAGAGACGTAGAGCCACTTGCACTCAAGTCACGTACGCTTGATCGCCTCATCTCCGTTCGACGCCGCTTCCACCTTGAAGTCCAGGCGCTGGAGCTGCTTGATCACTGTCGGGAAACACAAAGCGTCAGCGATCCGCCGCACCACCAGAGACCCTGCCTCAGTCTGGACTTACGGAGCTTCTGCGCGACGGGGTTGTCCTCCGCGATGAGGATATGGCACGTCCTGAGGTACTCCTGCTCCTCTGGCGTGAAGTGGTCCGCCGTGTACATCTGCCGCGTGCTCGGCGACGGTGTTGCCAGACCGTTGAGCTCCTCGACGCCACAAACGCTCGCGAGCGCGCGCAGAAGCCGGACTCTGCGGAGAGGCTTGTTGATGCGCGAGATGCGCGTCCGACCAACGCTATCAGAAGCCCGCCGGCTGGACGCGTCGGAAACGGACGGCCGCCGCTTCAACATCTCCGTCGTCGGCGCGAGGAGGTTGATGATTGTCGTCCTGGAAAGCTTCGGGGTGGCCTCGACGATGCGACGGACGCGGTCCACTTCGCTCTCGGATTGGAGGTCGAGGATAACGAAGTCGGGCGGGGAGACATTTCCGTTTACGGTGGGCTCGGCGGAATCGGAAAACGATGCGAGGCGTTTATCGAACTCCTCGAGTTTGGAGACGAACTCCGCAGGCAAGCCGTCCAAGGTAGTCTTGAGAAGGGAAGTGGTCACGGGCGATGGAGAGTAGGCGAGGATGCGCAGGGGTTTGGACAAAAGGTTGCGGCGAAGGCGGTCTGCCTCTTCGAGGTCGATTGGTCGGGGCACCTCCGAGGGGACGCGGACAGGGATACGGAAAGTAAACCTGCAAGCAAGTAAAGGCGCTTAGTTCCGCACACCACTAGACGGTATCGTGAAACACGCTCACTTGGATCCTTTTCCGGGGTTGGACGACACGTTGATGTCGCCGCCCATGAGCTTGCAGAGCTGCAGACAGATGCTCAGGCCGAGACCGGTACCTTTGGGTCGATATTATCAGAAACGGATTGAGACAAGGTAAAGATCATGAAGAATTACCGCCGAAGCGTTTTGTTGTCGAGCTGTCGACCTCTGTTTCGGGTGGACATCATCAGAAGAAGGTTTAGGTATGCAAACGTCTTGGGGTACGTACGGCTGAATGGCTGGAACAGGAGCTTCATCTCCTTCCGAGAGATACCCACGCCGGTGTCCTCGACTTCAATCTTGAGCACGACTTGATCAGCACCGGTGCGGATCTCTCCTGAGTGGTCGAGAGAACAGCACGCGGTCACAGCGCCCCTGCCAAGCACCTCCTTCAGTACATTCTCGGGTAAACAGTGGTCAAATGCTATACACACTTGAGCGTAAACTACCGGCAAATATCATTAGCTACGCCATGGAAGCGACGCGACGGCGAAACAACTCACCTTCAGGGCGTTGCCAAGCAAGTTTTGAAGAATCTGACGAATGCGGAATGCATCGCCCTACTCACCCATGTTAGAATCGACTGCGGGTTGGGTGACGGTGCATGCTCACCTCGACCATGTCGGGGACGTCTGCTTCAATGGTCCACGCGAGGTCGAGCTGGGAGCACATGTCTCAGCAAGCATTCTAATATGAGCCTGAGCGCTCAATGACTCACCCCCTTCTCGCTTGCGAGAGAGAGCAAGAGATCTTCACACTCGGCGATGAGGTTACCGGGCGGGAACGGAGCGACCTCGAGCTGCACGCCGCCGTGCTCGAGCTTCGAGAAATCCAGCAGCGCACTTTTGCGTGGAGAACAGATCCTAGTCAGCTCGCAAATACCAAGCGCCTTCAAGGCGGGAACACACCTAATCGTGTCGAGCAAGGCCTCGCATGATTGCCGCGCCGTTTGAACTGCGGCCCAATGTCAGCGGATTGCAGACATTAGTGACGGGTGACGGTAAATGCGAACCGAACTCTCGTTGCTCGGGGTCGAGCTTTGTTTCGGCAAGCAGGCCTAGCAGCCCGTAGAAGCTGGCAAACGGCGTCCGCAGCTCCTGGAGCCCTCCTCTTCGTCAGCTGCTCATTCAGGCGTAGGCGTGAGGTTAAAAGAAAAAAAAGGAAAAAAAAAGAAAACCTTACGTGCGACATGGACGCTAGGAAAGATGATTTGACGCTGGACAGCCGCAGCGCCTCTTCGCGACTCCTCCTCGCAGCCTCCAGAGCGGTACGTTGCTCCGAGATAGCGCGCAAGTTTGATTGCGTAGCTCGGCGAAGCGACCTGAACAGCGTCCCGTCTGCGACAACGTCAATAATTGCCCGGGTTGGGGCAATAAATCCGAAAAAAAAGCTTACTGGTAATTGAGATCGCGGCTTGCGTGGCCAGGAGACCCAAAACAGAAATCAGACCGTCGGCGAACGCGTTGGTGATGCCGCTCACGATATAAATGACGCCTGTTATTGAACGTTCAGCTATACTAAGACCGGCGACAGAAGCAGCTGTCACGCACCAAGAATAGTGCCCTTGCTCTTGACTGTAAGAAACGCGGCGTTCAGTTCAAGCACCTGAAATGAGGTCGGCGTGCGACGTACCAGGTAGCGCTACAATACTCTTAACACGGCCGCCCGGGGACAGCGCAGCCACGCTGGGGCCGAAGCGAGGATCTTCAGCAGCATTGCTGAGGACAATGGCTTCGCGAGATCGAATGACTGCAAAGTGAACGTAAGACGGATGGCCGAGCAGAGATGCAGACGATGCACGTACCGTGACGGATGACGGGCACGGCTATCACATCGCTCGAGTCTTCTTCGGAAAGCGGACGGGGCTTCCTGAGAAGCACGTTTAAGCTAGAGGGACTGCGCAACGGAAGTGGCAGGAACTCACTCGTAGACGATACAGCTGTCGGGAACGGTCAAGCGAGTCATGATGTCGAAAGTCGTCGACGCCTCGCCGCGTATAATGATGCAAGCGTGCTCGGCGCCGGACGTTTCCGCGATGATCTCCGTCAAACGCTCCAGGCTTGAGCTGAGGTTGACGTCGCTGGAGATGGCCTGGAAGCTCTTAATGATTGCTGTGTGGCACACGCGTCGGTCTCACATATTAAAAAGGGAAGGCGTCTTCGCATACCGGCAAGATCCGCGGCGGAGAGGTGCCCAACTGCCTCGTCCACGCTCTCCTTCGCATGCAACGCTGCCGATGCATCTTGCGCGCTCGAGGCGATGCTCTTGCTGCGATGTAGAGCCGGCATGTTGACGGGCGGCGTCGAGTCCGTCTGGACTCCGACTTCGGCCGTATAGGTCGAAAGCGGTGCGTCGGACGTAGCCGACACCTGAAGAAGGCCGAGGAGGTACGACTACACGCAGAAGTCAGCATCGAGCCCTTCGGCGCCAATTGCTCGGGCACTCACAACGATGCCGGTAGCGCCAAAGTGACCGAATACGCCGAGGCTTTGTTGCTGCCTACAATCAGAGCGTGACAGTCAGACTTCTATCCCTGTTTCAGCTGACATGCACGTACATAGAGCGGCCGAGGGTCTCCATCCCGGTGCGGGAGAAGTGGCGACCCGTCTGAGGACCGCCGAACAACGTAAGCTTGATGTGCAGGGCAGCTCGGTCAAGAATCGTACCAGATAATGAGACCATCCTTCCTCCAGTATCCAGTGGCCCTCTTGAGCGGCACTGATTAAAACAAAATCTGAACATCTGCTCAACGTACAACAAAGGACAAGGGAGGCCTACCGAAGCGCGAGATCGTATTCTTTCGCGGCACCGGGATCCTCGCGCAGCGACTGTTAAACACAGAGTAGCACGTGTTAGGGGACAAGCTTTGCGTGCGCAGAAATTTAAGACGAACCAGAACTTCGGCCGAGACGAGATGGTGCCACTGTGCGACGTTGATGCGAGCCGTGCGATGCCAGTCGGCCAGTTGGCCTCTCTTGACTTCTAGAGCGCGCTCGTACCGAGAGCGGACTGAAGCATCGCTCACTCCGCGCCTTAAGCAGGCGACGAGCGCAAAAGCGTGGTAGGCAGTCAAGACCTGCGAATGGCGATGGTTGCCAGACGTGCTGCAATGTCACTTTATCAGCTATTGCGGCGGGGCGCGGAAGGAAGCAGAGCGCACACGGAGAAATGCGACTGTCCTCTTTCCGCCTCGAAGCCAAGCTCCGCGGCCGCTTCGTGGAAGCCGAGACAAAAGAGAGCGCAGACTTTGTGGGAAAAGTACTGCGGAAAAGACAAGCGGAGCTCAGTACTCGATCCGCCCGCGGTAAAGGCTGGCCATACCATGTTCAGCGAAACATCAATGTTCTACAGAGATCGTCAGCACGTGCCGCTATTGCTTTCAACATCAGAGGGCGTACCATCGACGTGTTCCGGAGGTTCTGCAAGTACTCTTCCTCATTGTGTTCCTCGCTGTCGAAGATGTCGCCCGGTGAAGTAGCAGCGGTGCGACCCGCAAGCGCTCGTGCGCAATTCCTCGTGGTCATCAGGAACGCGAGCGTGTCGTTGCCGGCATGCCAATGAGAGAGATCCGACAAGACCTCTTCAGCGGCGTTGCTGCACAAGGACGTCAGTTGAACCCGCACATTACGTCTACTCCCTGAACTGAACTGAAAACAACTTGACTGACATGACCTCCTCGAGATGCTGCCGATGCCTCTATTGAGCGGAATTGCGAACGATGGAAAAGACGACGGACGTACCCGCCCCGTTTGAAGCATGACGTTGATCTTGAAGCTGATGGCCCAGGCTTCGAACTGTCGGTCGCCTGAAGCAGTGACGACTCAGTAATTGAGCTCAATGATTGTGGCATTCGGCGCGAACCTGCTGCTTGCGCGAACCCGATCGCCGTCGTTGCCATATGTCCCGCTTCCCGAAAATGGCTGGCTTGCGCCGGGCTGATGCCCGAAATGTAGAGAACACGGGCGCGCCTGATGAGGCTTTGTAAGCGCGGGACAAGTCACCTTCAGGATACGTGTAGCCTTACCCCTTCTCGCTGTGTGATCCAAACTTGTCCGCGAGCGCCAGCCCGAGACGGGCAATTTCGAAGCCGAATCTATGGGCAAACAGCAACAGAGCTCGGCACGCAAGCGGCACCAAAGTTGTAATAACGCTTACTCGTAGTCCCCTGCAGAGAGTGCGAACCCCGCGAGGACGATAAATCCGGTAGCGGAAGCTGGCGAAATACCCTCCCTGGACAGTCGCATTGAATAAATAGGGCGTCGAGATACACCGGTCGTCATAAGCAACGTACTCGAGTGCAACCTGCACGTTCTTCAGTCCCATGTAGCCAGCGAGACTCGGCGAGAGATAGAACCTGTGTCACCACCACGATGAGCAATTACGAAGCGAAGTGAATGAGCAGACGAACGCGTACGCCATCGCGAAAGCCTCGGATCTGCCATAGCAAGCGTGAGCGATGAAAATCAAAATGCGAGAAGAGCGGACGTACAAGAGCGAAGACAGCGCTGTAGCACGATGTTCCGTTGCTCGCGGCAAGCGCATGACCTCGTCGACGCCATGATCGAGGATATGCCGACGGACCGTATTGAACCTGGACAACCAATCAGCATTTCAACTGCACCACACTGAACCAAAAGTTGCGCACAGTTCGCGTGTTTCATCACTCGTGACGTCCGACCCGATGTGCACTCCCAACGCCTCGAGGGACGTGAGCAACGCCTGCATGCCGCGATGTTGTTCGCCCCTAAAGAAATGATTGCGCGCTCGGATTTGCTGTGCGACGGTCGTCTCTATGGTGGTAGGGTCTTGCACGGCATCAAGCGTGATCTCGGAGCGCGCGTTGTCCTCTGCAAGAACGAAAGTCAGTTCCATCACGGCGCTGAAGAAAGCATATAGGGATTACCGTTTCTCTGGTAGAGCCTGGGCAGTACGGTTGTCAGCTAAGAGCGTTCCGAGAGACGTGCATCAGAAAAGCCTACTCGGCAAGTTTGAGCATGAGATCGTTGTGATGCTCGAACGCCGAAGCCTCAGGGTCATCGACGAGGAGATCGAAGGCGCCGGAGAAGTACGATAGCGCACTCTGCAAAGCAGTTACCGTCCGGTCAGCGAGGAACATTCGCATTTTCCTGAGTGCAAGGCATACCTCGAGAGCACCCTGACCGAACGACGACGTTCCCGCTTCGTAAAGGCACCTGACGTATGGCATCCGAGAAGCCATCGGTAAGTTGCGCAGCGCAGGTTTACATCGCAGCAGATGCTCCGAGACTCGGTAGCGGTCAAAATTCGGTCGTTGGATGAGGAGCGTCGCGATCTGTTGGAACAATGCTTGGTCTCAGCAATGTTTGGAGAGACGTCGATCCACCAATACTAACCTTGAGCCTAATGGATTCGAACCCCTCCGGCTGGTCATGCGCTAATTCGACGCAGGCTTGCCGTGTGAGGTCGTGCGAGAAGCGGGCTTGATCTCGACCAGACTGCACAATTGCTCAAGATTAGCGCGTGCCCCGAGCCAACTGTTGAAATAAGCAGGCGCACGGAAGTTACGAAACCTTCTCCCAACGCGACTTGCAGCCCAACAGACCATTTCTGCGAGAGGTTGCGCTTGCGCTTGTCCGCCTCGGTCGAGCTCGACCCCTCCTCCGACCCGCTCTCGTCCGTCTCGACGTCCTCGTCCATGAGCGCGGCGACAGTACGGATGTCGAACCAGTTGCCGAAGAAAGATGCAAAGGAGAGGAAACGCTGGACCTCGGGCGGCAGCTCGCGCAGGCGATGTATGAGGAACGTCGGATCAGACTCGGCTCCCTCGAGGTGTGACCTGGACTCGAAGAACTCTGTACAGCAGAGCGTCAGCGAGTGCGCGAAGCGTGCAGATCATGGAATAGATACGCACTCTCGATCGCGGAAAGATTGTACCGCCACGAATCTTCTGTCCAATCGAAATGGATGAACTGGTGCTTGCTGAACTCGCCGAGGAGCGAACGCGTCGTGAGAGGGTTGCCGTGCACGTGCCGGTCGAGTACTTGGGCGAGCTCCATGCACTCGTCGACGGGCCGATGCAGCGTGGCGGACACGAGGCTGGCGATGACGTGGGGTTTGAGCGGATTGAGCGCGATCCACGTCGCTCGCGAGTTGAACATCGCCCGTAAACGATCGCACGTCGCGTTGTGCTCCGACTGCGCAGCGAGGTAAGTTTCACTTCCGGACGCGTTTATGGCGCTCAGAGAAGAGCAACTCACGCGAACCGTGCAGAGGAGGAGGAGACGTATTCGGGACCGCGAGAGCGCTTCAATAAGCTTGAGAGAAGACGCGTCCGCGAGATGAATGTCTTCGAGGTTGATGGTGATCATGCGCAGTCGGGCGAGCGCGGCGATGACCTCGAGCGTGACTAGTGGCGCGAGCGGCTCTCAGTTTGACGCTGCTGCTTCGCCAAGTGCAGGTGCTGACTCACTGGTGTGGAAGCGAACCCGAGATTCGGTTGAGGGGACCG
Organism: Basidioascus undulatus; assembly: GCA_000826855.1. Taxonomy (NCBI): domain Eukaryota; kingdom Fungi; phylum Basidiomycota; class Geminibasidiomycetes; order Geminibasidiales; family Geminibasidiaceae; genus Basidioascus; species Basidioascus undulatus. Next base: position 27,870 of record JTLS01000043.1, read on the forward strand.
ACTCGAGGAGCGATTCCGATCCAGCGATGGCGACGAGCGTCTGCAGCTCCGGCACAGCGGTGTACAGAAGTCGGATGTTTTCGACCTGCGGGCCGAGGCTGGCCTTTAGGGACGAGAAGAAGTCGTGGATAACGCTCTCTGGCTCGGTGAGGAAGTGGCGGAAGATGGAGGAGAGGCATGCAAGCTGCGCAAAGAACCGTATGTCAGCAACTCCTTCTGATGTACGGTTCCGAGCCGCACGCACAACCGCTGAGTACGGTGTTAAATCGCCACGGTCAAACTTTGCGCTCCCGACCAGTCCCAGCTCGATCGCTTCCGACCGGACCTCCGAGAGCAATGCACTCTTGCCGATCCTACTCAGGCTGGTGAGCGAGCAGGAACTTTGACGTGGTGAGAGGTTGGGACACACCCTCCTGGACCAGAAATAACGACCGCCCTTACGCCCTTTCGCTGCTTCTTAACCGGTGGACCCGGCACTTGGATGACCGCGGGTCCTTCTGCAGGTCCAGCGCCTGCCGAGCTCGCGTCCGACCGGATCGAGCTGCCGCTGTCGCTCCGAGCCTGCTCCAAGATGGGCGACGGTTGTGCGCCGCCGCTTGCAGGATACGAGCTCAGCTTGCTCTCGGTGGCCAGGGGCATGACCGAGCGTGTCAGGCTGTCGCCCGAGACCGATTCGGACTGGGTCTTGCGCGTACTCCCGCTCGTCGTAGACGCCTGGATGACGCGCGGACCCTTGCCGACATGCGCATTCGCCACTTGCCGAAGGACTGCAAAGACAGGGTCAGGTTGATGATTGGAACATAAGGCTAACGTTCCGTATCGCAGACACACCTCCGCGGACGACGCCGAGCTCTTCCTCACGGCCGAAAAGAGTGGACGGTATGACGAAAGTAGAGTTGAGGTCCTATCGGGCACCTCAAGTGTCAGCTTGCGTACGGGTTCTTCCGAACTTTTAAGACTAGTACAACTCGTTGCGCGATAGGGAACTCGGGAATCAACTGCCAGAACAGGTAGGTGAGCTCGCCGTATCCACAGCTGAAAGGTTACGCTGCCCACCTCGGTCGTCTCTTCGCTGCTGGCGGACGCGAGAGTGAGAAGCCGCTGGCACTCCAACAAGTCTTCCTTCAGACCCGCAGCCGAACGGTAACGCTTGGCCGGGTCCTTCTGCATGAGCTTCTGGATGATCACGGACAAGACGCGAGGCACATCCGGTCGAATCTCGTGTACCATCGGCGGGCTGCGGGATCTGGTCGCTAAGAGCTGAACGGCAGACAAGCACCGAGAAAAGAGCGCGACTGAAAACGTACTCTCGGTTCTGGATTGCTTGAAATATCTCGAGCACTCCACCCTCGTATGGCGATTGCCGGGTAAGAACGACCCAAAAAACGACGCCGAGGCCGTACTGGGAACCCCGCCTTCGGTAAGCTCACGGCACCGAAGACCATACTAATGGAACTTTACCAAGTCTGTCCGGTGGTCGGCCGCCCCGCCAAATCGCCTTGCGCCAAGCTGCTCGGGACTGACGAAGCACAGCGTCTCCTTGACGCGCTGCCGCTCGCTCTCCTCGAGTTGCTCCGTTGCGAGCACCACGGAGGAGATGCCGCTGTACGAGTCGAGCGAGATCGTCTTCTGGCCGAAATGCGCGAAGCGGACATGATCGGTATGCGCGTTCCAGTGCCAGGTGTTCGGCTGTAGGCGCAGAGACCCTCTGTCATGACACGCGGAAACAGGGAACCGGGACTGGAGCACATACGCGAATTTCGCCGTGTACCATGTTGAGGGAGTGGACGACTTCAAGGCAATGTGTCGCCTGTTGCGCGAAGCTGCTTGACAACGACTAGGCTCAGCTCCAGATATCAGCTGTGCGTCCGAAGGCCCAAACTTACTCCAGGAAAGCCGCAATCTATGAGCAGCACTGTTGTCAAATCTCGCGCCCAGTGAACCCAACACATCACGTACGTCGATGATATCCCCCTCCTCCTCGTCAACATACGAGAATCCCTCCACCTCTGTGGCAGGTGTGATTTCCGCCTGCTCCTCACCCGACTCGTCTGATAAAGGCGCGGGCGTTGGCGAGCGCGTCTGGGCCGGTGTCGCCTCGAGAGTTTGAGCGGTCTCGGGTACGAGGAAGGTGTTTGGTCGGACAGGGAAGAAGCGCGCGAGCGCGTTCGGTCCGGGATGCTTGAGACTTGACAAGGATGTGCGGCGCTTAGCGTCTAGCTTAACAAGGAGAGGGCAGAACGAGGTACATCAAAACCGTTACGTTGCCGGCTGCCGGAGGAAGCATCAAGCACTCCATGATCCTCATCGTCCTTTGAGCAGCTTCGATCGAGTTTGCCAAGCTCCCCAGCCTACCACAACTGTGCTCTTAGCCCGCCATGTGTTCATCGCCGACACTCTACAAAATTATTGAACTCACATGTGTGTCTCCCGTTCCAAACTGAGCGCAGTCCTGGGCGAGATCTTGGCAAGGACCTTGATGCCCTCCGCGCCGTGCTTCTTCTCGCCTTCGACGAAGAGGCGCGAGGTCCCAGGGTCGCCCCAGGACCGCGCTGGGTCGGGGAACGTGTACCCCGGCACGCTCAGACGCCCATCCCGAAAGTAGAGGTCCGGCGACGCGGCACGCTCACGGCGAGCGGCACGACTAGACATTGCCGTCGAAGCTGTTGGCGCTTCGAGTCTCGAGAAGCGACGATCGGAAGGCGCGTAGGCGGTTGCCGCCGGATAGAAAGGATGTTGAGGGTGGGGAACTGGTATAATCCGAGAACGAGAGGGATGGGTCTCTGCAGGGAAAGGGTCGGGTTGGAGGAGAGCAGGATGGGTGCGTGAAACAAGAGACGAGCAAGTGCAGGGCTGCTTGCGAAGGGGAAGGGGCGAGAGATGACGACAACTGAGGAGTTGCCGTGTCAGCAGCCTCGCTCAAAAGTGCCGTGCGCATTGACCGCGTGTGATGATCAGCCAAGGTCAGAAGTACTTAAATACGAAATGCAAAGCAAATGTTTGCAATGGCTCACAGACACACGCAGAGTTCAAACGCGCAATGCACACCAATCAATGCCCTGAAGTCCACAGGGAGTGCAGAATGTCCGGGTGCAAAAGAACGAGCAAGTCCCTCACACCTCTCGGAGGTGATCGACAGCAGGGTTGTGATTGTTTGGACAGTCCCATACCGAGGCGTTCTGCTTCGAGGCCTCAAGTGGCGCTGTCGACAGCGACGCGCGCATAGGCGATACATATCATATGTATGCCGCCCCGATTAGAAACTGCCCCGCACACACTCCGCCCTGTCGATCAGACATCCGCCCCACTGGCAGATCCAGTTCCCTCCAGCGCCTCCTTCACCAGAAGCGACCAGAAAGAAAGCGAGCTCTGCAGCAGAAGGAGGATGTCTGACGAATGTATGCTTTGGTGCTTCAAGCTGAACAGAAAGTCTGATGGTTGGGCTGATGCGATTGCTAGTTGTCGCGGCCGGACGGTCCTTCGAAAGCGACCAGCCCTGTGGTAACTGCCTGACCGAGACAGTGGACGGCCTGCGATGTTCCTTGTGAACTGCGCCATTTCTGAGCACCTCCCTTGGACGCTACCACACTCCGCGTCTCGTCATGAGCGGTCGCAAGCAAGCCTCAGGTAGTGCGAAGAGAGAAAAACGACCCAACGCAAGCTGCTCGACAGAGACGGTCGGCGCCGACGTCACATAAAAGTTACTCGCACATCGTTTGTTTCTCATCTTGTCACTAGGCCATATCACCGAGCTAGCAGGGTATATTCGTGAATACAGGAATGTGAAAGTGTCAAATGAGAGTCATCAACAAGCGAGAGAACAGCAAGGCAAAATGAAAGGTATGCGAAGTGTACTGTACTGAAAGGGTGCTACTGCGATATTGTTCTACGACTTGTCCTTGCTCCGGAACGGCGAGCCGAACTTGCTCCCAGGCGACTTGCTGAACGTGCTCGCGTTGTCGGGGGCCGTCTCGCTCGTGGAGACGCGAGCCAGGGTGGCCGACCAGTCGAGGTGCAGCGACAGCAAGCCCTGACCCTCGTGCAGCTCGGCTTCGACGTCGACTGTGTGTGGCAGCGAACAGTCAGTGTCTCGGGACCGTGAGCGCGCATCACAGCATAACCAGAACGTACGAGATGTTACGCCCTGTTCAGGGTGGATGTAGCGCCCGATCGGGACCTCGACCTCGCCGAGCTCCTTGTCGGACAGCAACGTCCTGCTGTCAAAAAGCTCGACCTTAAAGGTGGGGCGGTCGGGCGATGTGCGCAGCGTGAACGTCTCGTCCCTACACCGTTGCGACGTGATCTGGTAAGCGGCCGCCCAGAAGCTGACATGTGAAACAGTCGCACCAGGCCGGCTCGTGTGTCTTGCCGAGCGTATTAGTTTGAAACTTGTTCTTGCCGTATCGCACGAGCGCGTAAGGCTGTGCGGTAACAGCATGTTAACGCCTCAGAACTGCAGCGAAGATCGATCTACCGGCAAAAGGACGCACCTTCGGCAGGTCGTGGTGGTGCACGCCCTTGAGATCCTTTGCGGATTTGACGGTGACCTTGAGCAGGCCAGGCTCGACAGGGGACGCAGCGCCGTCGACCGCCTGGCCGTTAGCGAGCTGAGTGCCAGGCAAGTCGGCGGGCACGGCGCTCTCGTCGCTGACGACGCTACCGTCCTTCCTCTTCTTCACAAAGCCAAAGACGCCGCCGACACCGCGCCCGACGGAGCCGACGACGTGCACGCTGCCCTTGCCGAGGTGGCCCGCGCCGTGAACGACGCCCTTCCCGGCGCCAATACCGATGCCGCCGACCTGGGTGAGCGCGCGGCCGGCGGTCGAGAAGGTCGACGTGCGCGAGCGCGTCTTAACGATGAAGCTCGGGCGGAAGAGAAGCGATATCCGGACCTCGCCCTTGTCGCCATGCTTGGGGTCCTTCAGCTGCAGCACGCGCTCCTCAGCCTGCAGCGGCTCGAGATCGGCGATGTCGATCTGCGCGGTACCGAGCTTGTCCGCCTTGCCCGCAAGCTCCCAGTCGAAGACCTCGAGGCTCAAGTTCGCGGCGGCGCGAGATGGCTGAAGTTTTGGGATCAGCAACGCTGCCCGATGAGTTTCCCAAGCAAAAAAAATTAAAAAGGACGTACCACGGGCGTCTCGAACCATTCGTCCCAAGTCTGCGAGCGGAAGAGAGTGAGCAGCGCCACTTAATGCCCACACAAAAAGACGCGCCGGAGTGAGCGTCTTCTTCTTGGTCTCGCTCTTGTAGATCTTGTCGCCATTCAAGGTGAAGACTACGTAGGGGTCGGATTTGCCTATGCGAAGAGAAGGGTGAATTATGAGCGCCGCAGTCACGCAGAGTGTAGACTGAGAAGATGGCATACCAGAGCGGTCCGCGGCACGAAGGCCCTTGGCGTCGATGAGATCCACACGGAGGTTGCCCTGGTCTGCAGTCGCATTCTCCTAGGTCAGCAGCTGGTCAGAGGAAAGGGTTAGAAAGTCCAAGCGACGCACTATTCACGCTCTCGCGAGGCTCGAGTTTAATCGGCACCGGAACGTAGCGCGCCTCGAGCTCCACCGTGCTTAACAACTCCGACTGAGTTGCGTTCTGCAGCACGAAAGTCCATCAGGGAAACATACCTCTCGTGCTCGCCGTCCTCGTCGCTCAAGTTGAACACCTCCGGCTTGTTCTGCAGCGTCAGGCCCAAGACGTATCAGTCCTTCTGCCAATCGCTTTCCACTACCGCTTTGAGCGTTGGCAAAGCAGAGACCAACCCACCAGGCACCGTTCCAAGAACTCCTTGACGTCCATAGCCGTCTCCGCAAAGACGTCCTCCTTCTCGTCCGCGTCGCCCTCGTTGAAGCGGATGCGGATCTGGCTGAACGGCAGCTCGCGGATGAACGCCTCGCCGACCTGGTCGAATGTGACCTTGTGCGAGCGCGCCTTCTCGGTCGAGAACGAAGGCCAGGACGAGTCGTCGATGAGGACCTCGAGACGCGCATCCTTCTTGTCGAGCTGGCCAGAGCGCACGTCGATGACGAGCAGGCCCGACTCTGACACACGCACAGAAAGTCAGTTTGGGACGCTGGAGAGTGCGATCGTGAGAGAACTCAAGACGCACCAGCCTCAAGCAGCTCATCGTGCGACAGCTCGACACCGTCGTCATCTTCCTCCCCCTCTTCCTCCTCGTCGAAATCGTCGCTGTTGGCCGTCCCAGTGCCTGAGCGGGTCGACCGCGTCGGGGAAGTGGGCGTGGGCGTCTGGGCGTCCGCCTGGGACGCAGCGGTGTGGGCGGTCCCCATAGTCGAAGCGGTGTCGACGCTAGCGGACGACGCGGCGGCGGCCTCGTTGCGCTGGACCTTCTGGATCGCCTGGTTGACCTCGTTCTCGGGCTCGTCAAACTTGAGGTTCTTGAGCTTGAGCGCGGGCACGAACTCGGCCTCGAACACGACGTTGCCCTTGTACGAGCCGTCGCGCGCGAAGCGCAGCGGCTGGTCGCGGTCCGACTTGCCCGTCGACTCGTACGGCGCGTTCTTGTCGCCCGTCTCCTTCAGCAGATCGTAGACCTTGAGCTCCGTGTACCCGAGCGTGCGGTCCTGGATAAGCGTGGTCAGACAAGTTGGTGCAGCTGGAGGGAATGCATGCGCACCTTCGTCAGGTTCTGGTAATCCATGCACTCGAGCACGAGCGTCTGAAGTCAGGAGCGTCAGCATCGGTTCGACAGCTGGAGCGTTTCTCGCAGTCGCACCTCGCGAGGGGAGTGAACGGGAGCGTAGAGGATCTCGTCCCACTCGGGGTTGAGGTCTGAACCGCAGTGACAAATGAGTATCGACAGCGCACGCAACGTTGAGCGGGGGGAACGCACTGTTGTTGATGACCTCGGTGCGAGCGAGAGTCTTGCCGCCGAGCTGGACCTTGAGGTACGGGTCGCTCTGCATCCGGAGAGCAATCAGCGCTCGCTTCAGCGCGACCGCGACAAATCGACGCAGCGCACCTTGCCGCCAGTCATGGCCTCGACGTTCCTACAGCCGCGCGCACGCATCAGCATACCACCTCCAACCCCCAAAACCTCCTCGCAACTCACTTGACGTCCGCAGCCCTCTTCGCCCACAGCCGGACGATGCCGATCGGCGGGGTGTACGATCCCGCGCCGTCGACCGCGCCGCTCATGGCAACGGGCTTGAACTCGGCCGAGAGGCGGACGCGGCCCGACTTGGCGCCCGAGAGGTTGAACCAGTCGATCTGCTTGTCCTTGGCCTCGAGCAGGTCGCGGAGCGGGATTGAGAGGTGGCCGAGCGTCGGGTTGCGCGCGAAGTCCTTGTCGTCCACGAGCTTGATCGAGACCATGCAATGCTGCTTGTTGGTGACGAGGAACTCCTTGAAAGACTGCGGGTGGCGAGCGAAAGCATTCAGCAACCCGATGTCGCCGGCGCCACGAGTATCAAGCAGACGCGGGGCGTACCTCCCAGTTCGGCTTAATCGTACGCTTCATGACGTGCGTGCGGTGGATCTCGCGCCCGCGGAGGGAGAGGATCGCGAACGGGTTGGTGTGGCCTGCAGTCGAGCGGGACGTGTCGAGGTTGTTCGCCTGGTGGATCGTGAGGCGGACGACGCCGGTGGCTGTTGTCGAAGTGTCAACAGACGCCCTCTCCTAAGAGACATCAATAACAGCCAGAACGCACCGACATCAGGCACGGGCTCGACCGTCCCGTCCTCGAGCTTCTTGGGCGAAAGGACAGGGAAGTAGTTACTGTTTCTCCCTCCTCGTAAGCGCCCCGCCCAACTGCGAAACCCTCTGCGGGCACCCGCGACTCACACGTCGTATTGCAGCTCGCCCCGGTCCTTGCCGTCCTTGATGATCTTGCCGGTGATGCCCTCCTGCACGGGGTCCTGCACGAGCGTCTGCAAGTCGAAGCTGACGATGCCGAGCTCCGAGTCGCGCCGGTGCTCGTTGTAGTCCATCACGCTCAGGACGAGCTGGTCGTTGAGCGAGTTGATCAGGAGGAACTTGACTTCGGTCCAGTACGGCGAGTGCCTGGTTTCATCCCATCCTTATCGCGTCAGCCCCCGGATGGAAAGGGAGAGTGTGAGAGAGGGACCCACGTCGAATGCTTGACCTTCGTCTTGTCCAGCACCCCGCGGTTGCTAATCGAGAACGCAACATACGGGTCAGGGCTGCCGCCACCGATCTTGCTCGCGCGCAGCCCGCGCGCCTGGTGCACCGTGATCTGGAGGACGCCGACAGCCGATTCTGTCCTCCCACCCGGACTCCGTCAATAACCCACGCCTACTCGCAGCGATAAACGGAGAAGAGGAGCGCACCGAGCGGCGCGCCGGATAGCATCTCCTCGAGGTTGAGCGTGAAGACTGTTCCCCCGGCGTTCAAGTCAGGATCTGCGCCGTGCTGCAAGCTCAACAGCAAGCGGTGAGTCCGAAGCGCACCATTCGGGTTGTACATCATCGGCCCGAGCACAGCGTGGACTTGATCGCGGATGAACGCCGAGAGGCCGGGGATCTGCAGTGTAACTTCGTCAGATCAAGGAGGGTGGGAGGGGCAGGAAACCAGAAAAGCAAGCGCACATTGCCGATATCGAACCCGAACGTCTCACCGCCCACGGGCTTGAGGACGTAGTCGAAGATAGGCTTCTCCATGAAGCTGACGTCCTGTTCCCTCGCTTTCCCCCCATCAACCTCCCGCTCCCCTTCAACCCAGCCAAAAGAAGGCGCGACGCACCACCAGCTTGACATGCGGGAAGTTATTCATGAGCGTCAAGCGGATGCGCATGAACCCGCTGAAGCTCATGTCCTCGAGGAGGATGGGGAGCGCCTTTCCGACGACGCCCTTGCCGACGCGCACGGCGAGGACGATCTTGGGGTTCACCTGCAACGCCGCCTGCCGGGGCGTCACGTCCGACATGTCCGTCGGCGTGAAGGAGACGCGCCAGTCCATCTGCACGATGTTGTCTGCGGTCGAGGGCCACGTGCGCACGGACTCGATGCGCGGGGCTTTAGTGCCTGTGAGAGGGGAGGGGAGTGGGTGAGTTGGACAGGGAGGGAGAGGGAGGGGAAGGGGCGCAAGGAACGAACCGAGCGTGAACTGCGTCATGCGGATCGAGTCGAGGAAGCTGGGAGTCGAGACGGAGAGGACCTGGTCGACCGTCTGGACAATCGTCGCGGAGAGGACGGGCTCGTAGATAAGCCAGAAGCGGGAGAGCTGGGCATGTGGATAGGCATAGTTAGCAGGGGAAGGGAGATGATGGTCGGGGACGGGTTGAGGACGGACGAAGTTGTTGATCCCTACGCACGGTGGACCCAGAATCAGCAGCCGAGCAGGAAAGAGTGGGCGGACCGAAGCTCACAGTCCGCGCTCTCCGCCTCAGTCGCCAACCTCGTCTTCATCAACTCCCTCGAAATATCATCCCTCACGTTCCGCCTCACCCTCCGCACGCTCGCGTTGTAGTACGTCGCCGCGCCAGCGAGGACCAAGATGATCCACCCGAAGCCGAGGCGGAACGTCGCGAGGAAGTGGGTGAAGAGAACAGAGACGATGATGACGCCTGCGTTGTGCCACCACTGGCCGTAGAACGCGTCGCGAAGGAGGAGACCCTCGGCCTCGTCCGCGGTCGACTCGGTCGCGAGCGAGCCGACCCACCCGATTTTGTACCACTTGGGGAACTTGGGGAGCCCTGACGGCCCGGGCAGCGCGCCGGGCACCTCCACGTCGGAGTCGTACTCGGCAGCTTCGGCGGTAGCGGCTGCAGCGGCTTGGAGGGAGGTCGTGGGCTTGACGTTATTCCCGCCCGCGTCGACGGCGAGGGCTGTGTTCCGGGTTCGTCAGACGGGCGGAGGTTGGGATGAAGTGCAGGAAACGCACCGGCGCCCGTGTCCCCACCCTCCGCATCGACACCTTTCAGTGCGTCTTTCTGGGACGCAATCTGCGCCTCCTTCGCTTCGGGCGGGGCGTCGGGGTCGAAGGTGTGCCTGGGTTGGGTGTCAGATGTGGACGGGGGAGACGGGAGTGTGGAGCTCAAGAGTGGACTCACACGTTCGCGCCCTTCTCGCTGTCCTTGGCGAGGCTGTTCTTGAGCGCGCCCACGCTGTCCTCCTTCTTGAACCCGTTCCCGCTGCCCGCACCGCTCTCCACAGCGACAGGCGTGCCGTCCGCCTTTGCGCCATGCTTGGCGTGGTCGGTTGCTACGGCGGGGGAGGACGAAGCCGGAGACGCAGACATGGTCGTCGGCGGGGAATTGTCAAAGCGGGCGATCTTGGTGCTGCTGGCCTATTGGGAGAGGATAAAGTCGATGACCAGCGGGGACCAATCGCGCGTGTGGAAGGTAT
>JTLS01000430.1:0-30077 GCA_000826855.1 Basidioascus undulatus
ATGTGTCCTACCGTTAGACTACGTGGGCGATCTCTTTCTTGATCTATATACGAGATTGTGGTTCGCTTTTGCCCCCTTCTCAGTGGGCTTCGTAGTAGTTATTTGGGCGAGTTTCGAGTTCGCTGTATGACCTTGTTGTACCGTCCCCTTCTTCACACACCCTTCTTGCGCTCGCCGATCGATCCATGATCGTCCCCGCTCGCTTGCGTGTGCTTGTTGTGTCGGCGAGCACGGAACGGACTTCACGGCGTGCAAAGAAGTAGGGGTTCGAGAAGGAGGGAAGGCAGAGAAGCCTCCACCTCGCTCGCTTCGCTGATTGACCGCTCCGGGCGTGGCCGGATGACGAAACGGATCTGCGCCCGTTCGAGGTGTTGTTCAATCGCATTGGCCACGTGCGCTTCTTGATCAACTACCTCTTTCATCCAGGAAAGCTCAACAACACCACTCACACCCACCCAACGAAGAACAGAAGAAGCAACGATGGCCGACGCGTTCCAGGCACCGAAGGAAATCAAGGGGCGGATCATCTTGCTCGCTGGGGTGCGTCTTCCCGCTTCCCGCTTTCCCCCCGCTCCCTTCTCGTCAAACCGAAGGAGAATGCTGTGAGTGGGATGGTAGATCGCTGATGTGGGCTTTTGGGTGGGTGGGACGTGCAGATCGAGGCCAAGCCCGGCAAGGGCGACGAGCTCGCCAAGATCATTGCGGAGATCCGCAAGCTCGCAGAGAGCTCCTCTGAGCCGGAGACGCACACGTACGTCTCATATCTCTCCCCCATCTCTCTCCTCCCCAGAAGGCTAATGTGAGTTGTGGGTTGTGGGGTGTAGGTACCGCACGATCCGCGGCGCCGGGAAGGACGCGGACAAGTTCCGGGTGTTTGAGGAGTGCGTATTTTGTTGGGAATTAATGGAGGGAAGGAGAAGGAGAGAAGGGGAAGCTGATGCTGGGTGGGGTGGGGTGGGGCCGAACAGGTACTCGAACCAGGACGCGATCGCGCACCACATCAGCTCGGAGCAGTTCGGGCGCCTCGCAAAGTCCGATTTGCTCGCTGGCCCGCCGTCGATCGAGTTCTTTGAAGAGTTCAAGTAGACGAGTGGGGGTGTATTTGGAGGGAGGTTGAATGGGTGGAGGTGGATAGAAATACGGACCGGACGGATGAATGAAGATGAAGAAGATAAGAACATGCGATGCGCTTTGTGAACTTCTCTGAGTGTTTGACGGACTGTTGGATCTTGATGTGTAGAGTAGCTACCCAAGTATAGGTGTTGATGAGTGAATGAGGGAGGGACAGACTGGGTCTGAATGTGACAGGCAGAAAAGACTGCCGTGCGGTGAAGGGTGAAAACGCTTTGGTTCCACCCGCCCCCCAACCAGGCCCGTGAAAATTCGAAACGATAAAAGTGTGCATTTTCGTGATACGGCTTGTTCGAATACTTTAACACCCTCAGGTTATTGGACGTCGAGGTAACTACTGGGCAGCCGGTCTGCAAGTCTAAAAGAGTGCAGCGTATGAGGTGCAAGCGAAAGCTCTAGGTCACCATCGAATGCGACGGGAAATGAAGAGGCCAGGTATTTGACCCAAGAATTTTGCTTCAAGTGGTATGAACACCTAGTTGCTGCCATGAAGCGGCGCTCGTATACTCGCCCAGCTGGACGTTGCACATGGGGAGCGCAATGACGAAAGACTGGCGCGGCGAACTCCGCGTATTGGCTTGGTTTGGGAATTTATAGATTCATCAGCGGATCAAATGGACTGGCGATCAAAGGGGCGGGAGGGAAAAGGCATCGCAACCATTGTTCGTTCCCAGCTCGTACTACGCCTTTCCCAAATCGAACCGTCCACACCCGGCCCTTCAACGTTGCCAACGCACTGTTGAACGACTGGCAACCACTCAGAGCCTGAGGGACATGGCAAACCTGTAGACTGTTTCGCCTCCTCTCCTCATAGAACTATCGCACTTATGCGCTCCGTGTGATGGGTGTGCCGACGAGAGCCGGAGCACATTTCGCCGGCATCCATGGGCGAGCAACTAACACGGGAGTTGTGATTTGAAGACGCTGAGTTCGGACAAGAACTAAGTGCCCGAGAGGCTCTGCGGCGTGCGTCAACTAGGACAAAGGAAAGGGTGGGCTGCGGAAATATCCCAAGAAAGCCTGAGCAATAAATTTGAAAGTTTTAAATTTATGCTCGAGCGGAAAGGTGTCGAAAGCAGAGCAGCCCACCACCCACAGCACGTTCAGCCCACCCCGGCATGTGCAGTCGGAACCGGGTTCTAACATTCTGGTAGCGGTTGGGCAATTCAGAACGATACCAGATTTCTCCACTACTAATTTGTTTGGTTTTTCTTTGAGTCGAGTTTGAGCACCATCGGTTCTGAACCAAACCAACGACGTCCTAGCCGGGATGGGAAGTTTTCCTCCAGCGCTAGGTGGGCTTGTCAAGACGGTTCCAAACATTTCACGAGTTCGGTTTCATGGCATTCCAAAGAGAGAGTGCAGTCGTGCAGCGCAGATCGGACTGAAACTGTCGAGGAAGAACGTCCGCCCAATCCGGCGTCGGCATCGAAAGCCAAGATGCATCAGAAGTAATCATAGTCATCGAAAAGTCCCCAGCGTCACCATCGGATCGTATCCGTAAAAAGGGTCCGCCTCCGGTCCCGACTCCTGTGCATCCGTGTCTTGTTCAGAATCGTCCGATTCAGGCCTGGGTTTCGAGAGCTTGACCACCAGGAGGGGAACACCGCTCGGGTCTTTGCGGAGGTGCTCCGCAAAGTCCATATAGTGAGAGCTCAGGCTCATTGGTTTGGGCAGGTTAACAACACTTGGCATGATTGGGCAAGACCGGGGGAGTAAGTTGAAGGCGCTCACTCGGCTTTGCGCTTTTGGAACTCGAAATGTTCCAAGAGGCTCCTTATCAAGCTACCGCCTCAGATCTCTTCGAAGAGGGTGTGACACGGCGGAGCGGATTGTCCGTTGAGACTGGTATGGATGGAAAAATCCTTCAGCAGACATTTGGATTCGATGCGGAGGCAGACACAAGGGATCGTGCACGAGCAACTTCTTCATATACCGCATCAAATCAGCAACAGTGACACCCTCCGGATTCTCAACCTGTTTATATGGCAAATATGTCAAGCTAAGCCTCTCGGTACAATGAAATGTGGGACGAACCTCAAGGAACAGGTCGTCCTCCTCCAACAAGTCCCGATAATTGCCAGGGCAGATCACGTCGACTCTCACCCGCGTTAGGCCCGGGCGGGTGAGCAAGCCTCGCTTCGCAAACCGCGCGTCACGGGCCGAGCGAACCCAGGCTTTTTTGAGCTGGAGGTTGGCCGGCGAGAGTGGGGGCGCTTGAAGAGGTCATATAGCTTGATGGTGCTGTTGGCGATGAAGGGGTTCAGCCGCTTCGAGTAGGAGACGACGGTATCGGGGGTTGGGATCTCGGAAGCTGGAGAACTCAATCTCAGCTAGAAGGAGGACGGTGGATCGGGTGGGAGATGAGGGATGCTATAGACAACGTACGGAACGCGACGTTCTTAATTCCGCCACGTAGCCATATCGGGCAGCCACTAGAGACCCACCAGCCCAGACCGCTCTCCACGCAACCTAATCCTCCTGATCACATTCACGAAGATCCTGAGAAAACCTTCCGAGTCCCCGCTCACGGCAAGGCATGCGTCAGATGGCCGCGTTGGAATCCGGGTGAAGCACTTCACGGGTGACGCAGCATGTTTTGTGCAACGACAGTAGATCGCGAGGAAATGTCGAGTTAAGTTTCGGTTGGCAGGTTGATCAATGAGGGAGACATATAACCACAGGAGTAAGATGGCGAACAAGGGAAAGAGGGGCCTGGCGCATGCGACGCTGCTTGTGGGACGGCGCGGTGTCAAACTTGCCGAGGTTGGCGAACAAGACACTTTATCTTAGTCTTGTCGTGTATGGTATGATTTAATGTGTCTCTTGAAGGCCTGATGCAGTGAAAGGGAGCCAGGCGAAAGCGGTGTTGCGATGGGAGATAAGGCTAGTGAAGGAAGGAATGTCCGGATGCGAAAGAAACGAGAGTGTTCCAGAGGAATGAGGAAAGGGGACAGGGAACTAAAAGTATCTGAACTCTATCTCTAAGCAGTGTTGTAGGCGCAGGTTAAGCGCATCGGCACGAGGGGGCAAGAATGCTCTTGGTGAGGTTGAGCACGGCGAGAAGCCCGGCCTTGACGGATGCGAAGAACTTGACCCTGTGACGTCCAACGAAAGCTTCATTAGTTAAATACTCGAAGTGCACCTGCGGTCTGGTGGAACTTGAGTGCAACGCACTTCGCACCGATCTTCCACATGATGCCGTGCACGCAGCTGAGTCCGGAGAAAACGGAGGCGATGGACGTGCTGCAAGTAGTGCTATTCAGTTACATGTTTAACGTATTAAACGGTCTGCCCAATGAAAGGGTCGAGTAGACTTACTCGAGGCCTGCGACAATGGTCTTGAATCCACCGATGCCGCCGGACAGGACGTCGAGCTCCGCGCAGAGCTGCAGAGCGGACGCAACACGAAACGCAACTGCCCGCTTCAGTGCCTCTTGCAGCAGCACTGCTTCCCTCGGCGATCTCACTGATGAATCCTGCATCTAAAAATGATCTTCCTCAGGGGGTCATTCAAAAGCCTGATTTGATTCGGCCTCGTGCTATCTACGCTGGTCGGCTCCGGTGGTGGAGTAAACTAGGCCTCAAACACGTCTGCAACTCAACATGCTGTGCTGTCAGATTACGAAGGGGTTGCATGACAATAGTCTTGTACACTCGGAATTGAAATTAGTTCGGAACCATAAACAACTCTGCAGAAAGACCGACATGAGCGAGATCGCGACACTGGCTCGTCGAGAGAGCAAAATGCAACGTTTCAGGGGTTGCATTAACCCCAGGTTACTCCCGAGATACTTTCATGGACCTATACATGACGCGATAGTTTTCGGTTATTGCATGCATTTGAATCATTTGATTTTGTTTCTCTCCGGAACCGACTGTACCTTCATGCATTGTTGAGATGCACGTCGGCAAGTTGCCATGGGGCAGAACACAGGGTGTTTCGCTGCGAGTGACCACCTCACTCCACCAGCGCAGGAGCTAAAAAGGATAACAGGGAATAACCAATTCTGCTTCATATGATGCGTTCTTTGATAGAAACTAGGCAACTCTACAGTGGAAACAAGTGTAAGCATGTTTACTGTTAGAGTCTCGGAGAAGTATCAAGCAACGTGCACCGGTGGCGAGAGGTAATCGGGTGAAGATCTCTCGTTCAAAGAAATTATTCTCAGATATCTTGTCAATACAAGGGGGTTCGATTGTAGAATAGCCTGTCAAAGTCCTTCCGGCCGAGCGTTGCCTTGGGCGGGCGTGACCACATGACGAAAGTTCTGAACGCCTTTTGCACTGTTCGCTTTTGACAATTGCACAGCTCATAGTTCCAGTTAAGTACGTCCTGAAGTCACATTTCCCGGTCAGTTCGCCGGCCTGCACAGCCAACGCAGTTTTGCCAATCCCCTTCCTGTACGGCCACGGACCCAGTTCTTCCTGATTATGATGCTCTCTCTCTCTCTCTCCTGTGCTGACATTGAGGTATATCACCTTCTGTGACGCATTCCTCATCGGCCGCAGGATTCAACAGCAGAATTCAGCATCACAGCCGCATCTTCGGCTAACCAGCAGCGCACGGTACAGCTGTTGCGCAGCCAGAGGCTGCGCGCCCACGCATTGGCCGCCAAGAGGAGCAGTGAGGTTGGGTTCGAACATTCAAGGATTGGAATAAGCCAACCAAAAGCTCCTTGGATACCCGAATGTACTCCGGCGAGATGTCTGTGAAGAGGGAGTCATCTTGTCGCTCAGCAACGTCCCCACGCCTGTGTACTCTTCGCACACTGCGGTGGTCCGTCTCCTGGTTTGTGGGCCGATTTTATCCGCTACACAGCACATTTCAAGACCTATGTTTATCCTGACCGGAGCCTTTTTTCTAGTGGGCAACCTCCTTGGTTGGTTCATCGGTGTTTTGTCGCCTCTGCGCGCCAACGCACGAGCCGCCTGGATAAGATTGCAAGCATCCAGCGACCTTCTTCACAACACTTTCAATTGCTGTACAGCCTTCGGGCATAATATAATACAAAGCGCAGTTGAATTAAACCAAAGTCCAGATACATTCTGATCAGTACACAAGCTTGAATGCACAATCGGAATGCAATGTCCTCGGATATGGCTGAACCCATTTCCGGTTTGCCTGGCCGACCTACGATATCACTCTTAGCTTAACTCTCGCTTTCCAAGCGATCGCCATGACCTCTCAGCAGACGCTTGTGCTCGCTTATCCCAACAAATATCTAGTCACGGCGCATTACGGGCGGGGCCGGATCGATGCGCTGGGCTTAGTGCGCGCACACGGGCGTTCACCAACGCGCCAGACTTCGCGCTTGGACATATCCACGTTCCAGTGACTGCTCACTTGTGTGCACATCCTGTTAACAGTTCGCTACGAGGTCGCTAGGTAATCAAGAGCTTGAAGCTGCTAGGTAACCAAGAGCTTGAGGCTGCGCAAGGTGGCTGGCCATTGGCGCTGGTCGGTAGCCGGCCAGTCGTGCTCACCAGGCTTATCCTCTACCGCCGGCGGCTGCTCTGCAGACGGTCAGGGCGCCGACGAATTCGTCTTCGAGCTTGAGGTGGCCGGGAACTTGGGAAGCTCGTCGCGCTCCCTTCCAAAGAAGCCGCGTTACCCGGTCTGCCTTCTAACCACCTACCTCACAACAGGCTCCCCCAGCCCGACCGGCATCGCTCGCGCACTCAAGCTGATCATCCGCTCCTTACCCTCTGCACTCACTCATACCCTCATTGTCCTCATCGATGCACCCATTCACCACCGCCTCGTTACCACTCGCTTCACGGCGCAACCGCAGCCCGCTGCGTCCGCTCGCTGTGCGGACTTCCAACTCGGCAGCCGACTTGCGAAGTCACTTCCAGAACGAAGGTAACGGCCTTCAGTAGGGTGCTCCGGAACGTTTTGGAAACCGGGCTGACAGAAGTTCATGGACTGGCTGCGTAGATGACCATCTTGCATCGGCGGGTGGATACTGGGACGAAGAGGTGTACCACGCTATCTCACCAGGTAAGCTGCCTACCCGTCCGGTTGTTCCCATAGCCCGCTGAACCAAGGGTCACAATTCTTAATACAGAGCGAACTGTGTTTCCCCCGCCTCGGCGCAGCTCAATCCAGTTCATCGCCGCGGCCAATCCGCACCCATACGCGAGCGCCATCCCCTCTCCGCCGCTGCCACCGACGCCGCAGTCCGCCTCCTCGGCCCGGACACTTTCCTCCCTACCTCCGGTCATTCTCTCCCCCAGCCACAATTCTACACCATCAGTTCTGCTCTATTCGCCGCCGTCCACTCGCAATGCCCGCGCGCTCCCGGTCACCGAGGAGGACGCTGCCTCCCTCAGCGAAGCACTCGACCTCTTCCCCTCCCCGCCGCCGCACTCTCCACCTTCCGCGCCCACTCCTCCCCAGTCCATTTCTCGTCGCCGCACTCTCCATCGTCGCTCCTTGATCATGCCAGCTACCCCGCCCCCTTCACCGCCACCGACGTGCCCCCTACCGCCCGTTCCAAGCGCAGCCTTGCCGCAACCTGCGGTCTCCTCCCGGCCTCCGCGACCGACGTATCCACCACCACGCGTCCCGGGTGAAGCCCTTCCGAGCCCCACGGTATCATCTCCCCCTCCCCCCAGGCCGAAGCGCTCGCCTGCGAGAGGACAGTCTCCGACTCCTCCGCTGTCCCCTGTCGCTCCAAGTAGGCCTGTGGTCTCGAGGCTGCACAAAGCACTGTCGACGCCCGAGCTATGGACGGCTCGCCCCTGAAGCAGACTGATTGATTAATTCCATAATGTACAACAGTCAATACTTAGACTAGTTTCCGGCTTACTTCGATTTGACTCTAATGTGCCTGCTTCGGTTGTGATTTACTGTCCCCTTTGCCTTCGATACGTCAATAAACCGTCTCTTCAGGAAGCCAAGTCTTTATCTCTTCTTCATGCAAGTCTTAGAACTTTGGCAGAACGATTGATTTTGAAACATTTTACTGGACAAGACCCGCCGAGGGAAAGTTAAGGATGAATGGGCTGTCCGGGTTTTCACTGCCCCGCTGCCCATTGGTCTTCCCTCTTTCTCCTCGCCATGTCTTCTCTTGACGAAACCGTCGGCAAAAAATTAACAACTGCTTCCCCGCTGCGATCCATTGAAATCAAATATATTCCCAGCCCTCGCAGCTCACGCTGTACAAGGAGCGGAAACCACAAGCCTCGCATTGTCAAACAACTCCACAGATTGGCAGCATCCACCGTATTGTCGCGGAAAGCCACAAGTTATTCATTCAAAGCATTCATTTTCTCCGCTTAAGACTACTCAGCAAGGACAGAGGCAATTGAAGGACATGCGAGTCGAGCTCCCCAAGCTCCGACAATTTCGTCGGCGGTTAGCGCTCGTTCTTCTCCGACCATCATCATTTCTGCTTCGGGCTTCGTTCGGCCAGGAGCAAAAGGCAGCTCTCGATCTCTGGTGACCAGACGGACGCGAGATCATTTCCAGTAAGCAGTCACGCTTGCTCATGTCACACACCATGCCACTCACTCTCTGATTGATCAGGCTTGCGATGGCGCATCCTGCCTTATACGGGCTACCCACCGAGGGGTGGACGCGCATATTCTCAGATGCTGCAGGCATATCGAGCGTTAACCCGCTCAAGCCAGATATAGTTGCGCGACAGGCGCTGCGGAGCTTACCGTTAGTGTGCAGATGTGCAGACGCAGACCTCTCCTTCCCGTGGCTGCCGCTCATCGCCCACCGCTCCGCCAACACACTCACCCCCTCGACATTGCCCTCGATGGTGGATACATACCCCCATCAACGACCACCTCCCTCAACTCGTTCACGTGCCTCACGCGCTTGTGCCTCGCAGACGGCCTCAACGGTCGGAAACACGAGAAGCGGGCGAAAGCATCTCTTCCGCATTTGTCCCTTGCCTATGTTAGCTCGAGCTCGAGATCAACCACAGTGATATCGAACTTTTCGACAACGGCTATCCCTTCCTGCACGTCGTCGACGAAGCTCCCTCCCTCGTCCGCCTCCGGTGGCATGGCGAGACGTGCTTCGTCGAGAACGGGTCGGCGGAGGTGGAACCCTTTGGGTCGACGCTGCGCGCGCTCGAGTTCCAGCTGCTTACGAAGGTGCTTTCACCTGGCTCGACGTACTCGCCCCACCCTCGAGAAGCTCACATTCCAGTTCATGCGCTTCTGGTTCGAGTGCAAGGACAACCTGACATCCACGTACCAGCTCCGGCTATCCGACCCTCCGGCGACTCCGTCTTTCGTACGACCGTGTCGGCGACAAGCTTTTGCGTGCGCTCGATCATGCCGATGCCCCGCGCCTAGAGACGAACAATCCAGTTCTTGCCATGCGAGGGGTACGGCTACGACAGGCTGTTGTGGGCCTGCGACTGAGTGGTTGATGAGAGGAAGATGCAAAAAGAGACGAGTCAGGCTTCGGCGGACCCTTACGCGAGAGAGTTAGTTTGCAGAACGCGCCCTCCCCGCCCATGGTCTGCCGGCAACATAAAAGAGCGTACCGCTCTTTACTCAATAAGCTCATGCTGTGACCTACAAACCTCAAGATGAAAATTCCCCATATCACGCCACATCTGTTCTTCGTCCTCTCCATCCTCCTGCGCCTCTGCGTCTTCGCAAACACCCAGAGCATGACCACTCCCACGAGCGGCCCAACTCCAGCTCTGGCAGTCTGATATCACTGCCGCTACAGCTACTATTACCGCACCTGCATGGATTATACGCCGGACGCTGGGACGAAGGCACGCAGTGGATCGGCATAGGTAGCGCGGGCGGTCTGTAGGTGGAAGGTACAGGTGAGTTCGAAATCCAAGGCTGTCAACATTTGGTGAAACACATCATGGACTAACGTCGGGATGTTCACCGGAACAGTGTTCATTGGTATGGCTGTGGCAGTTTCAGCGGCACTCGCGCTGTTGTAAAACAGCCCCTGGCCAGGCCATGACTGCCTGATCCTGAACCTGAACTGTCCAATCATGAATACACTCCAGCTTGTGATACTGAACATACATTTGTGCCTCCGTCCTGCTCTAGTCCATGCCCCGGGTCACCCGTGCATGCCCCTCCATAAACGCCACCATCTTAATGTGACGATGCTGGTACCCCTCGGAGCCTGAATCTTCGTGCCTCCTTCTTAGCCTTCGCGCGAGCCTCTGCGATGGCCTCCGTCCATTCCGCCATCCAGCCCTGTACTTCTAATCCAGCGGTGGTGAACCAAGCCAGTGGTTCTAGGAGGCCCGTCATCACCCCCCTAGTACAACGGCGTCTGGGAGTACGGCGACCTACATCAAAAAATGTCTGTGCGAGACGTTCGCAGCTGTTGGCACAGTGGATTAGCTAGGGGAAGGAATCAGCCAGAAAGTGCATGTGGAGAAGCTTTCGCACCGGCTTCCTCGCTTCAGCATCATTGATCAAGCGCAGCAATTCGCGCCCGACGAAGTGCTCAAGCCTTTCCTGGTTTTTCCTCGTATCCGTTTGTGAAATGACTCCAGCCGCGATGAGGGCACTGCGTTGGGCGCGATGACGCAAGTCGGCGGGCGAGTCATGCTCAACCGTGTCGGACTCCAGCGGATGCGAGCAGGAAACGCCATTGCCTGTAGGGGTTTTGTGGTCAGAACGGCAGTCTGGACGAGGGAGCGGGTGTCGACAGAAAACTCCTCGCTCACCTTGTCCACTGCCTGCTCTCGCTCCTCGGCAGTCGTTATCGGCAAACCGTGCCGCTCTGCGAGATTCCCCCCCCCCCCNTTCCCGAACCCTTCGTCCGTGCTTCGCGGATTCAATCGCCCGATCACGAGTCAGTACGAGACATGGGAAAAGCGACCTAACGGAGCAGCCGGCTCACAATGTAGCTGCTGTAAAGCTTGCCTGCATGCTCATCCTCTGACGCGGAACTCAACGAGAGCCCTTGTTTCCATGCCCAGGACTCGAAGGGATCCCAGGGCTGGGCCGGGAGAGTGGGGGAAGAAGAGAAGGCCGTGAAGGTGCGAGCAAAGACGATGTTGAGCGCGAGGCCCGGTCGGCGGATTGATCGACAGGGTATGAGGCAACGGTGGTAATGAGCCATCATCTCGTGCAGGTAGCGAGTGCAAGAGGTGTAATTCTGTGAAAGGGATCAGGAGAAAAAATCGGGGGTGATGGTGGTAAGGAACAGAGGGTACTACAAGGCGAGGCGAACGGGCATGCTAAAGGTAGTGCGGCACGCCCGGGAACTGGCCTCCTTTCTGCCACAACTTCGAACAGCTCCGAGACAGAATGGGAATCATGAGACCCAATAATTACAACACCCCGCACCCTTCCACCCAGATCTTCTCCGTCGGCGACCCCGCTTCCGTGCCCACAGCGTCGAGCTTCTCCAGCTCGCCCAGAGCCTCATCGTCGACCTTGCCGAAGACGACATACGATCCCTGGAGCTTCTTCAGTCTTGCCGGGTCCCGCGTGAGAACGACAAAGAACTGGCTCGAGTTCGTGTTCTTGCCCGAGTTCGCCATCGCCAGACTGCCGTACGACGGGAGGGCCTGAAGGCCTGGCTTCTCGTCCTTGAAGGTCCCGCCGTAGATACTCTGGCCCCCGAATTGCTCTAGATGAGCTCCGTACCTGTGCAGGGGAGCGCAAGACACCGCACGAACCTCCCCACCCGACCCATCAGACCGCGTAACGTCCCCACCCTGCGCAACGAAGCCCTTCTGGACACGGTGGATCGGGACGCCAGCGTAGTGGAGCTTCTTGTTCGGCGCCTTCTTGCAAGAGCCCTTCTCGCCGGTGCAGAGAGCGCGGAAGTTCTCGACCGTCTTGCTCAAGCCCGGATCGGAAGAGAGCGTGAGCGGGAGGCGGAGGGCAACGAGTGGAGGTGGGGCTGAGGTGGGGAGCGTGTCGGGCTGTGATAGTAGCAGAACAGGTTGAGTCTCGGACAAGCAATCTTTTAGCTTCAGAAAAGTGTGAGGTGAGAGACGGACATAAATCGATGCGAGGGTCTCGAGCTGAATCGCGTCGAGCGAGGAGAGCGACGCGGGATCCGGAAGGCCGTACTTGGGGCCTTCCTTCAGAAGGAACGTCTCCGCTGCAGCGTACGATGTTTGCGCAGCGAGGATAGTTTCGCGGTCTCCGATCCCGATGTCGAGGTAGCAGCGGACGGGCGAAGGCATGTTGGTGGTCAACGAGCGATGGGGTTCGAGAGCGTGGATGAGCGGTGAGATCTAGCGCTGATCATCCGGAGAGGCAGTCAGTGACCGAAACGTATTTTTCGAAACGTTCAAAATTATATACGAGGCAAGATCAGTTCAGAAAGAGACGATTGGACGGATTGGTAGGTACTGGTGGGAGGAAGAGGACAAGAACATCCTCGCGCACACCCACGCATGGGCAGTGTGGTTAGGGTTTACGAAATGCAATCGATCAAGAAGCCATGTCTTCAACTGTACAACCCCCAATATTGCTGGATAACATTGTCGACATACGGATCTGCGAGGGCGATAGTTGGCGCTGAGGTCGGACAAAACTTCTTCCGTAGTCTGCGGCCCGCGACCCCCAGCCTTCGAGCGGACCTCAGCTTTGATTTCCAAACACGCAACTCCCTGCAGCTGAGCACAAATTTCGTTAGAAGATGTATGCAGAAGGAAGGAAGCAAGCCCAAAATCGAAGAATGAGAAAACAAAAGTGCAAGCGAATGCGAATCCAACGTCCATAAAGCAACGACTTCAAGCGCACAAAAACTCCTTGTAAACCGGGTTGTACGTTTCCTCGACGTAGGTGTACCTGCAAGCGAGATCAAGTTAGAGATTCGGTAGGAGAGCCGGAGAAAATGGCAAGGAGGTCAAGAGAAGGCTTGAACGTACCCGAGGTCCTTGAGGAACTTGTCGAACGCGTCGTACTCGTTCGGAGGAACCTGGAGGCCGACGAGCACCTTGCCGAGGTCTGCATGCGGGAGTAGGGGAAGAGCGAGATCAGCTTGACTGCACGGAAGAAGGTGAGACGCAAGACGGGCCAACGCACCGCCGCCTTGGTTCCGGTAATGCCACAGGCTGATGTTCCAGTCGGCCTGGAGGCCGAGCAAGAACTTGCGCAGCGCATTCGGGCGCTCAGGGAACTCTACGCATCCACCTCACAGCCATCAGCACTGTGTTCGCCAGAGTCCGCCTCTCACCCGCGTATCGACGCACCGAACCTGAACAGCCTCTCATCCGCGACCCCGCTCCGTCCGCCGATCAAGTACCGCGCGTGGCTCTTGGCGAGCTCGTTCTCGCTGACGTCCGCGGCGTCCATGCCCTCGCGGCGGATGGCGTCGAGGATGCCGTCGATCTCGGCGCGGCGCTCGGCGTCGGGGAGGACGACGGACTGGGAGGAGAGCGAGAAGGAACAGAAGATCGTTGCTGTGTGCGGCTCGCCCGACTCGGCTGCCGGGGGCGGGCTGTACCGGTACGCGAACTCGGTGACGGCGCGCGGGTGGATGAGCGTGTGCAGCTTGACGAAGCTATGGGGGCGGGGTGGGTCGTCAGCATGCGAAGGGGAAGCCGGCGGAGGAAAATTGGGAAAGGAGAAGGGGAAGTGGGAGGAGAAGGCGCACCTGCCCGGCTTCTCCGGAATGCGCACGCTGAGCATGCACTCCCTGCGCTCGCCGAGCTCCGCACGCTCAGCGACGAAGCGCAGGCGCCCAAAGTTCATGTTCGCACCCGAGACGACGGCGACGAGCTTCTTGCCCGAGTTAAGCAGGCCGTTCTGCCGCACGTACGCTTTGAGGCCGGCGACTGCGAGCGCGCCGGCGGGCTCGGGGACGGAGCGGGTGTCTGTGCGGCAGGTGGGGGGTTCAGGATTGGTTGTGGGGAGGGAGAGGGAGGAGGGAAGGGGAAGAGGAAGGAAGCGAAAAGAGGATGGGAATGGAGATGGGAATGGCAAGGAGCAGGGAAACGAAACTGGGGAGATGGGGAAGCGAGAGGGACCCACCCTCGAACACATCCTTGATCGCTGCGCAAAGCTCGTCGTTCGATACCTTGACCACGCCATCCAACAGCTCTTTGCAGATCCTAAACGGCTCCTCTCCCACGAGCCTAACCGCCGTCCCATCACTGAACCCGCCGACCTCATCCAACAATACCCTCTCGCCCTTCTCCAGACTCCGCGCCATGGCATCCCCATCATGCGTCTCCGCACCAATGACCTTCACGCCCGGGGGCGCAATGCGCTTGATGTACTCCGCCAGGCCGCTGACGAGCCCGCCGCCACCGACGGCGGCGAACACGGCGTCCACGGTGCCCAGGTCGATCTGCCGCCCGAGCTCGACGCCCACTGTTCCTTGACCGGCGATCACGTACGGGTCGTCGTACGGCGGGACGTAGATGAGCTTCAGCGCGGACGCGAGCCGGGCGCACTCGGCTTTCGCTTCGTCGAAGTCCGCCCCGTGCAGGATGACTTTGGCCCCTAGGCGCTCGACATTCCGCCACTTGATCGAGGGCGTCGCGAGAGGCATGACAATCGTGCAGGGGATCGAGAGGTGCGAGCCCGCGAGCGCAACGCCCTGGGCGTGGTTGCCTATATTGCCCGGTCCACCATTGTCAGTACCACCCCACCGTGTGCCGAACTCGGAGGAGGGAGAACGTACCAGCCGAACAAGTGATGACACCCCTCCACCGCTCGCTCTCAGGCAGCATAGCCATAAAGTTGTACGCGCCGCGGACCTTGAACGAAAACACGGGCTGGAGATCTTCGCGCTTGAAGAAGACCTCGCACCCAAGCCTTGCGCTAAGGTTCACCGCAGGCGTGAGCGGCGTCTCGCGGAGGATGTCATACACGCGGGAGGTGAGGATGAGGCGGACGTAGTCTGGCGTGCCGGAGGGGAGGAGCGCGTGCTTGGGGAGGCGGGAGAGGAGCGCCGGATTCGGCAGTGCGGGGGACGTCGCGTTGTCGGGGCCGGAATTGGAGGTCGTCGGGTAGGTGAAGTTGCGAAGGGGCGAGGGGGATGGCACGTGCGTCCCGTTCGGCTGCGGGTTTGTCCCGTTTTCGAGGGGCGCGGGCGCGACGGGCGTGGAGAGTGACATGGCGGAGAGGTCGGGGACGGCGGGGGACATGGCGGGGGACGGGGAATGGGGATACTGTGAATTTAGGGAATATTCATGGTCAGCCTTCTTCTAGAAAGCGGTATCTCATGCTCATTCGTGAGAGAACTCTGGACGGGTCGTAAGACCAGCCCTCCCTTCCTTCCTTCCCTCCCCGGCGACCTCCTGCGACGCTGCAAGCCTCGCGGAGCTCAAGATGATCGCCCAGAGCAAGTGAGCCTCCCAAACCCAAAAGATCCAGGCCCAATTTCGAACTCGAAACCCCGGCGCAGGTCGACACACTCACGGCGAAAGAAGAACCGCCTTTCGATCGATCGAGCTCAAAGACGGGGAGCGCTTCAGCGAGAGTGGGCGAGCGGGATATCGCAGCTCCTCCAGCGATCGTTTTTAAGTTAAAAAAAAAACACGAAAACTGGGAGGCGGTGAGTGTCCAAGGTGGATGAACAGAGATAAGAGGCAAATGAGTCGAGTCGAGCGAGGTGCGAAGCGCGAAGACACCCCACCCCGCGCGAAGGGGCGTCAGTTCCCGGCGAACTGGCCCGATACGGATTCTTACCGCCGACACCCTGGGATGCACTCCCTCGTCTTCTTTCTTTCTTCCCTTCACCTTTGCGAATCGTACACCATCAATCTGTTTCTTGAAAACAGCAATACTTAGAAGCCGCGGTTTCAGTTATTTGTCGTTATTGCCGAACGAGATTCACAGTCAGAGGGGCAGGATATCGATCACCGCGAGCCAGCGCATTGCCGTGTCCCAGTAGGCACCGCCGAGCATCAAGAATGCTGTAGTCTCCGTGATTATTGGTGCGCTCCACGAACCACACCTTTTGCTACCTGTTCCGAAGCTGATGTGTTTACGTGTCATCTTCAAATCCATGACACAGGTATCGGTCTCATTGGTTCCGCTGCCGGTCCCCTCATCTTCGGCCAAGTGGCGCAGTTCGTCGGCGTGGACGTTCTCCCCGGAGTGATCGTACGTACTGTCTGTTTCTACTTGAGCTGAAAATCTGACAGATTCATCTCCGATCTCTCAGCTTGTTCTCGTCGGTCTTTGTACCGCAGGTTTCCTCGTTATGCCCCCACAGAAGGAGAAGCAGTAGCGATGCAGTTAATGTCCGTTGTCACTTCCTCCATGAATTGTAATCTTGAGCCCCGATTAGTTTCCCCTGGTCAGCAGCCTCGGAAGGGTTACTCGGAAGGGTTACCAAGCCTCACATTCCACCGCGCAGTCCGAATACTGTCTTGGTCCTCTCTCTCACTGACAGTCTGGGACCATGGGTGCCTCAAAGTGAGCTTGGGGTTAGTGCAAGCCCGAGAGTCTTCGAGGTGAGTTTGTTAAGTACACACCAACTGCTTTAAAGCTATAGCTACCATTTCTCACATGCTGACGGCGTTGATGGACTTACAAACGGACCAGTTTCGGAGAACGCTCATTTCTTACCACCGAAAGACCCACCTGGCGATGTTACGTCTCCGTCGCGCCTTGCTCTCCCTCACCTTTACCTACCTTTTCCGAGTCGGAACTCACCTTTAATTCAAGTTCTCTTTACCAGTGCTGACCACCTCTAGCGGATAGGTCCTAATGGACCCAGCTACTTTCTCTCCGTTGGCGCGGACGCCGGATGATGTGTGGAGCTCAATCTCTCCGTCGGCGAGCCGTGACGATGCGAGCAAGCGTACTCTCGACGCTTGTTTCGCGTTCAACGGCAGACGCCCCGAGTCAATCGAACTCATCAACCCTCATCAACCGCTGCAGTTCGTTGCAAACTGTCGTTGTGCGCGTGTCTCCTTTTTGCAACGGCGCCGATCCCATGCTTCGCCGTTGTGGCTGCCCAAGCTTGTGTCACTCACGGTAGGCCGGCATTTTCCGGTTAGTTTGGCGAGCACGACTTCCTGGCGAACGCATCGTTTCCCTGCCTTCGCGAGCTGAAAGTCGATCTTGACGGATTCGAAACATCCTTCCCGGTGCTGGAAGTGTTGGTCCACAAGTACGGATCCGCTCTGATTAGCGTCGTACAAGGACTGGACTCCGACCTCCCCGCTGTTGACCGCAACGCCCCGACATTCTCGAGCTCTCCTTGAGCTCGTATTCAACCGGTACCGTACCGCACGACCTACCGGATCGATTCCCGCACCTCTGCACACCAGTCTGGGTTGATTCTTTACCAGCAATCTCTGTCTCTCCAGCAATTCCTCGAAAAGTTGGGCGATCCCAGCTCAAGGTCATTCGACTCATTCACTTTAACTTTCCTGATTTCGTTTGGGTCCGATCCAGACTCTTTTTATTCTGGGGGCGATGGGGGAACACGCACTTCTTCTTAACGGCATCGCTTCCGAAAAGGGCATCCCCATCATCGACTCGCACTGTCGGGACATTGACGGGTTTCGGGTCTCGGTTGTGCGAGTCGGGGAGGGATACCGAGTGGAACGAAACGACCGCCTGTGAGGATGAACTTCGCATTTGGAAAAGTATGTCGCTACGTCAGTGTCTTTCAGGTCTTCGCAAAGTTTGCACGCCTGCTGGAGAGGATGCAAGGAACCACTCTCCCTTTTCCCCGGACAAGTTCTCGGCCACGGTTTAGCTTGCGCTTCGAGTTTTCGATCATAAGACACGCTGCTCAGGCGTCCTCTCACGCCTAGACAGTGCGCCGCGTGACACAAACACCCGCAGTCAAGCGCAAAAAGTTTACTCGTCAAGTGGGGAATGCGAGATGCATAAATGTGGACCACACGACGCCCGCCCCGGCAATCATGCCTGGGCGCCACCCAGCCCGTTCTCCTCAGCCTGCATCCAGTCGTCTGCGAGTGCCTTCTCCGCCTCTTCCAGCAAGCCCTTCACCCCGTCCGGATCGCGCCCGTTGCCTTCGAGGTAGTACTTGATCTGTGGACCGTCCCAGAACGGTCAGCAGACATGTCGAGCGGGTTACACGTAAAGATATAGGAGCGAACCTTTGGCTCGGTCCCGCTCGTCCGGATGGTGAGGACGAAGCCCTCGCCGGACTCGCACTTGCCGGAGAAGGTGATCCTGAGATTGCGTCAAGTGAGCTTGCGAACGTCTAGGCGTGTCTTGGAGGAACTAAATCGCACATGTTTCCAGAGGAAAGCGGCAGGACGGGCTTGTGCTCGGGCGCCAGTTGCGAAGAGTCGTACGCATATCCCTCCGTCAAATCCCGCACAGACTGAACAGGGAACGGTCCCAAACGAGTCGGGTATCCCTTCCCCTCCTACAAAACCCCATCATTCCCCATGAGTAATCATCCCGCCCCCAAGCCCTGCAAAGGCGTGCGCACCTTTGACATCGCCCGCAAGCGATCAAAAATGCGCTTGGTGACGGCGGTATCGGACGAGCGGAAGTAGCTGTTGGAAGTGACGAAGTAGCCGTACTTCTCGTACAGCTCGCGGAGGTGCTTCAGCGGCGAGGACCCGCGCGTCGCGAGGCGCGCGGCGAGTCGGACGAAGGCGATCGCGGCAGTGATGCCGTCTTTGTCGCGGATGTAGGGGGAGACCTGGGATGATGTCGGCTGTGAGCGGAACAATCAAATGAGGCAAAGTGGTGAGTTGTTAACGGACAGCATAGCCTGCGGTTCGACAGCTGTGTTAGTAAAGGTAGGCAGTAAGAAGTAGCTTCGACTCACCGATCGCCTCCTCATACAAGAAATCGACGCTGTAGCCCTCAGCCTCGAGCTCTAGTGCCCGGTTCCCAACTGCGCCACAAACCGTCAGCACGTCCGCATCGCCGACCAGTCCCCATGGAGCGTGACGCACTGTACTTGAACCCCGTCAAGCAGTCCTCAAAGCGGAAGCCCTCCTTCGCCGCCATCGCCCCGAGCATTTTAGACGATACGGTCGAGGCGACCATGGCGAGTTTCTCTGCTCCCAGTTCGCATTCCCGTCAGCCCTCCGCACCCCGACAGGGATGGGAGAAAGGCGATAGACCTATTGGCTTCCCCTTCTTCCGATACTCCTCCAGCGTGAACGACGCGAGCAGCGCCCCCAGCTCGTCCCCCGTGAAGATATGCCAGCTCCCCCTGCTCGTCCCCCCTCATATAAGCATCTCACAGCGCAGCGGTCCGACGTCGCAAGTAGGACTTACTTCGTCTTCTCAGCGGCGAGGAAGCGGTCAGCGTCGGGGTCGTTGGCGAGGATGAATTCCGAGTCGTTCAGCTCGGCAGTCTGGAGCGCGAGCGACTGTCGCACCCGCCACCCAATGCAGTCAAGTCAGCCACCACAGCGAGAAAGCGCGCAAGCGTTTGGGTTTCACGCACCAGAGCGCCCTTTTCTTCTGGGTTGGGGAACGCAAGAGTGGGGAAGTCCGGGTCCGGATCCCGCTGTGCGCGGACGGAGTGGAGCGGAGGGAGACCGGTGTACGCGAAGGCGCGCGCGATGCTCAGGTCCCTGCAGTAGCCATGGGGGTTGAGCTTCGTCGGAGGATGGTTGAGTTGGCGGGCAGGGGTGACGCGTACGCAAGTCCGTGGAACGCAGTGTGCGTGAGCTTGAGGTCGACGTATTCCTCTCTGTATCCCAGGCTCAGCATTCAGCATGGCGTTGGCACTCGGAAGCCGAGGCGACGCACGGCGGGAACAAGGCAGCTATGTGCGAGTGGTACTCGTAGCGCTGCGGACCCACTCAGCGTCAGCTTTGTTGCCTGACTCGTGAGAGTAGTTCGGGGACCCACCATCACGTTCGTCTTGTCCTCGCACAGTGAGTGCTCCCTGACAGTCTCCGCGTCCCAGGCGCCCTCCTCCGGCTCGAGGTTGTCGTTGATCGCTTGGGCGATCTGGCCGTCGAAGGGGGGTATGATCTGCACAGCACTGCGTAGCTCAAAGTCATCAGACTGCTGCTCGGCCAGATGGGAGAATGGGAACTGCTGTACTTCTCGTAGTAGACCTTCCAGCCGTTGTCCTCCGCAGGGTTGTGCGAGGCTGAGAAATGCAGCGCAGCGCTCAGCAGACCACGATCCGGCCGCGGTGCAGAGATTGATGCTCACCCGTCACCATCACACCTCCCACAGCGCCGAGCTTCTTCACACCGAACGGTACGAGCGGCTGCCCCAACCCCAGCATGAGCCTTCCCCGATCCAAGGAAGACGTCAGACCAACGCACCGTGTGAACCACGCCCTTGAAAAGATACACCCGGATGCCCTTCAGAAGGAATGCGCGGGCCGTCAGGTTCGCCCAGCGCTCAGAGTTGTGTCGGTGGTCGTGTCTGAGCGTCATTCAGCAAGGTCAGTAACGCGCCAGCCGCGCAGCAAAGGACCAGGGCAGCTGACCCGACGACCACACCGCGCTTAGCTGCCTCGGGGAGTGTGGAAAGGTGTGCAGCGAGACCCTGTAAAGCGCCCCGCGATGATCAGATCAAGACGCTGCGACGCCTGAGAGCCCAGGACAGAGCGTACTTGAGCGGCCTCTGCATATGCCCGATTGGTTGAGCTCCCGCACGCTCTTGCCTTAGAATCGCAAGCTACGCACGGATAATGATGAGGTCGTTCATCCTCGCCCAGCCGCCCTCCATCTTCGCCCTCAGCCCTGTTTCCTCATCCACCAACATCAGGGGTTCGTCCAGACTAACAGCATACCACCAACCCAGCGTACTCACCTGCCGTCCCAAACTCGATCCGCTTGCCCATCCTCCGCTCCAGCTCGTCCCAGTCTCCATTGTCCCACAGCTGCTGGATCTCGCTGCGGGTAGTCGGGTTCTGCATCGATCGAAAGGCAAAGGCACGGGCATAAGCATGCCGAGCCTCCGAGCGCTCGGTGGACAGCGAAGACGTGCCTTGTCAAGGCGCAGCCAGTCGGCGACGAGCTTGTCTAGGCGCGCGGATTGCGGCATAGTGTCAGTGAAAGTGAGTATGTTGCTTTGAGAGTGATAGTCTCTATGCGGGGAGGACGTCGGCGGTGATGGCGGCGAGAGGAGAAGACGGTCCGGGTGGAGAGCATGCGGGGTTCAATGACATCGCGACCGGCGACAGCTGATCGGCCGGGCCCGGCTTCTGCCTCGGCTGAGCTCGGAGGTACTGTACCTACTGTAATTGCCGGTGGCTACCCAATTTTTGTTCCTTGAAAAGCTTCACAACAACGATTTTTATTTGTAGATCAAACACCTCAAGCTCATTAGGGGAGGAAATTTATACGATATTGGGAACTGGAAGCACGCAGAAGGTCTGCAAATGCCCACAGGAAGCTGCGGTACCTGCACAATGACTTCTCAATGCGACAGCACTTCGGGGCAACAGCGTAGTTATCATCAGGGGTTCGGTGGGAGTTTAGACAGCGTTCCTTGGTTTCGAAACATGCGGTATCTTTCGAAAGGTTTCTTATACATTCTTTTCTTCTGCCTGACTTTCTAAATCTTTCTAATTCCTATAGTGTCGATTCCAAAGCTTTTCAAACGTATGCCCTTGTTTCTGATTTGATGAGAAAGGTTGCAGGCTAAGTAAGGGATAGTTTCCTACTGTCCACATGCAGGTGGTCGGGTAGGTTCAAGTGTCGAATTGACCAGTTGGAGGGTAAGTGTTGTCTTCTTCAGATATGCGCACACCGGCAAGGGCAGTCGATTACTGTACCAGCAGCCTGAACAGACCTGCTGCGCTGTAGCTGACGGGATTTGGGGGTGGAGGGGGAGCTTAGACCGTTCAACAGTTCTCATACACCGTTCCTTTGTGCTTGGTCTGAGAGAAGGTGCGCACCTGTCTTCTAGTATGTGCACCAGAATACTCCGCTTTAAGAAGGCAGGAGGGGTTGGGGACAAATGTTCCCTACAGCATCTTGATCCAAAGAGCATCAAATGGTTCAGGACTTTCGACTTGTGGATATTGATAGGCTACAGGCGTGGTCATGCAGCAAAGGCCTTTCGCCATCATCACTCTACTCGGATGTAGTGCCGACACTAAGTGGACGGGCTGCTACCCTCAGATACCTTATTAACGTCAACCAAAAGAGCTAGTATTGATACTGCTAGAGGGTGGTCAAGGAGCTCTTTACTCCTGGCACATTCCCACTCAGTGTTAGCTAGAGGTGCAGTTTCGTACCAGTCAATTTGATAAATGACCCATCAAGTTGGGCAGCGTTGAATGCAGACGAGCCACTGCAGAGCTCAGATTTAGCTGTTGACTGCAATCCAGGGTCAGAGGGTCTCTGACGATTCACATTGAAGATTATACACCGCCAGATCCTCGGAGGTCCTCACGCACAGATGCGAGTTTGGGCATCCCTTGACGAACTTGCGAACAAGTTCAGGACATTCAAGGACATTTCCCCTGAACCGGGGCCGTAAATGGTGCGGCATATGTTCTGCGGTGCTCAGCTGCGGCGAATGCTTGGGAAACGCTTTGAACAAGGAGCAACCAGAATTTTCGATATTCGACATGCATCGAGGTATGGATCGTACCGCTGATACATGCCTGCAAGTTGACAACTCGAATGGACAGAGACGGCACCGCAGACTGTCATACCTTAGGAAGTGCTCAGTTGACTTCATGCTAGCTTGCCAAAGGATCCTTGTGAAGGAAGAGCCCTAGCCGCCTCTCTGCCTGTCCTGGCGACAATGCGACAGAGCCTACATGTCTAACAGCCGAGCAAGTGATGCAAGCCAATGAAAACCGGATTTTCTGTTCACACTGGTCAGTATGTGGTCCGTTCAGTGAACAATGTGTGCAGCCGTGCAAACTTCAAAGTCCCAGGGCAAATGTCTTGCGCAAGAAAAGAAAAAGAGGGGGGTACATGTTGGAAAAAGGTCGGGCTGTTCTGACAAAATTCAATGGACAACAGAGTAAACTTGGAAAGTGATGTTCTGGCTGCCGGGTACAAGAGTTTGAAGCGTGAAGTTGGGGACGGTGCGTGAGGTCTTTTCCGAAGAAATCCAAATCACACCTCGGGCCCTCACCGTAGAAGCGGGAATCGAAAATAACTCGGAAATGAACACAAGGAAGCCCAAGCGAAGGATAAGCTGAGAACGCGCCTTAGACGAGTCCTCGCCTGGGAAGACGCAAACGTTTTCATCAGTCTGCGCAGGCCAGGCACCTGCCGTGCAAGTAAAGGAGTCAAACGACACTCACTGCTTTTGATTTCCCCAACAGTGAGCTCTAGGAGACCGTTCTCCAACCTTCCCAAGCCCCGGGCATCAACCTCAAAACCATCCTTCCCGAGCTCGGCGCCGACGTTGAGACGCTGACGGACGGCGGCAGCGATGAGAGTAAAGGTCTTTTTGTCGTTGCCCTGCTTCAGGATCTCGCTCTCGACGCGGCTCCTATTGAAGTTGAACGTGAGCCAACGGATGCTCTGGTCCAAGGAGTAAGGAGGACTATTCCTTACGAGTTGTTCATCCTCAGCCATTTATTCAATTGCTGGCCCATCTGCAACGGGGGCTGAAAGCCTCTCACACCGGCTTTGCCTTCGAGGTATCGCAGGGCATCATCCAGGAGGGTCTGTAGAAGGCAAAAAATTAGCTGGAGCCGACTCTGCGGTTTCGACTCTAGGAGAAGGATGTTTACCGTGTCCGACAACAGCTTTTGCGCAACAAGCGAGCGCACGCCGTGGAACACCTCTTCCGCCCAAAGGTCCGCAGCGTTGGGCGGCACTGGCTGAAAAAGACTGTGGTTATGAGGCGATACGGTGTACTTGTCAATCACTGTATCATAAGACAAGCGGGATATACGCACTACCGCACGTCCCAAAGCACAGCGTCAGGAGACGAGTTTACTGCTTTCTCAAAGAGGCTACACCAAGAATGTGGCGTAGTATGCCATCAGTCATTGCACAAGGCCAGGTAAACGGGAAAGAAGGAAGAGGGAAGCGCACTAGAAGACGTCCTTCCATTTGGCCCACATTGTCCCAACCATGTTCGGGTATCCAAGATATCCATCCACCGTAGGAGGGCGCCGAACCCACTGCTTCCACTGCAAGCTGACCTTCCTCTGGCTTTTAGCGATTTGAGATCGCAGGTCCGCAGAGATATAGTGCCGCAGCCATCGACATGCCTGGAAGAAAGGGTCGAAATGCGAGAAGAGCACCTCCTCAAGCACAAGGGGACGGATCGTGCGGAAGGCCCATTTGCCAAGGTCGATCAACAGCAGGCATACGAAGGCACAGGCAAGGAAGAAAAGTTCAAGGTAAACGATCGGCGCAATGAGTGACACAGTGAAAATGGCCGCGACGCCGCGACCGAGGCCCTGCGTCCAGTCGCGACGGAAGAGGCCAAGCAGGACACCTATTACCGCGAGGAGGAGGTAGCTACACGCGTAAATGGAGAACGCAGAGAGCCAAATTTTTTTGTCGAAGTATGGCTTGCAGAGGTCCTGACATTTCGATGTGGTGGCTACGGCCGCATCCATAGCGGCGGACAGAACGCCCAATGCGGCGTCCATCGCGGCGGCCAACACGGCGGCCATGAAGGAGGCGTTCTGGCAAAGGAGGGGAGATTGGGCGATGTAGATACCGAATTGATGGGGAATCGATCGACGATATATGCCTTGCGCGAGGGCAAAACCCGAGAGAGAATACGAGTGAGAGTCGATAGTGCAGAGAATCGAAAGCCAACGAAAGCCTTGGCAGAAAGGGGAACTCGAGGAGAGTGAGACGGTAAAGAGCAAAAGGATAAGGGGTTCGAGGGGTCGAGTGGTCAAGGAATAGCAAGGAGGAACAGCATGGTGAACACTTGGGAACCTCGTGGTGCGACGATACACGGCATAATTTGTGTCACCGGCTGTGTCGCTGCCGCTTTCTTTGTCCGACTTTCTTTGTTCTCGGAGCCTCATCGCAGGCTGACCGTTCTCCGCCCCTTTCTGATAGTCATCATCTTCTTTTTAAGCTTATCTGCAAGTTCCTTGAACGGGGCCAGACCATAAACGGCAGGACCGAGCGTTCGCGCGGGAGCTCGCTGTGTTTGCCAGTCAGTTCGAACCCTCGCTCGTTCACGCCACTGAGGGGAGAACAGTTCTGCTCGGCTGTAGTTTGGGTAGATTACCATTAGTTCTACCGCAAATCTGTATGGATGGCAGGACACATGACACTGAGGTCGATGTGGAAGTCGGACGGGTTGGCGAGATACTACATGATGGGCTGCATATATCGAACTCCAAGCCTAGATATCAAGACGCAGGCACCCAAAAATTTCAAACGCTGCTCAACCCTTCTCAATTCAGCCCCGAGGCATTGGGTTGCTCGTGAGAAGCAAGAACACAGGCACGGGTGGCTGCGGCAAACCCGCAGACGTTCACGTTCAAAGCGCCTTGTGATCGGCACCGGTTGACCTCTGGCGGATCCAAGCAGATCAGATTTGAAATTTGCTTCATAAGGAATCAATAAAGCCACGAGTCTGGAGGTGATGTGCAACAAGTTTGACAAGTCATTGTCTGTCCTTACAGAGGCACGAGTATGCATCACCGTAGCCACGCACACTTGTCTGTGCCGCCTCCCCCCGCTTCCATACTTGACAAACGTTTTGTGGGACACCAACGCTATCCATTACCGTGCCGCATTAACTTATTCCAGCTCTTCAAGTAGGCCCAGGCCCAAACCCCTACCCCTCAACCCTCAGTCCCACTTGCAACAGCTTTCCTCTCCATTCCCATCCTTGCCCACAGCACAGTTCAAGGTCACACGCGCCCCCATAGCTACCCCACAACTCACAGAAGCAGCCCCATACGCTTCCACCTCAGACCAGCGGCTCAGCCCCCAGCAAACACGCTCACAAACCCAAACGACCCCCGATCTTGGAATCCGAACTGGTATATATGTATATCCCCTCCCGCCCCCCCGAAAGAGTGGGCAAAGGTTATCGAAGCGAATAAAGCAAAGCAAGCACAGCGAAAGTCCATCCCAACTGAAGCGAGGGCAGATCACTTGCGCTTGTCGAACGCGTCCTGGAAGGACTTCCAGAGGACGGAGAAGAGACTGTTTGGATTGAGGGTTGATCAGTCGTGACACGGGAAGGGAGAAGAAAGGGAGAAGACGTACATGCCCTGCAGACCATTCGTCAAGATCCGAGCTGCCCGCCGCAAGCCGTATCAGTATCCTAACCAACCAACGCAAGCAGAGGGGTGGTAGGGGGGAAGGATGGGAAGGGAGGAAGGGAGGAAGACGTACTCTTCAGCCCCCGCCCGAACAGGCCCACCACACCATCCTTGGCGACGACGTCCTTGACCGCCTGCGCGTACGACACGCGCACCTCGTTCGTCTGCCGGTACGTCTTGATGACGCGGAGCGAGTTGGAGACGGAGTCGGAGACGACGGAGGCGGCGAAACCTATTCGACCATGCATACTCAGCCCTTTAGTTTCGGGGGGAGCGGAAGGGAAAGGAGGAGGGGAGGAAAGCAGGGGAGAGGAAGGTGAGACGCACCGATGACAGCTTGACGACCAAACTTCTTGAGCTTCTGCTCGGCGGGGGGGACGGGGATGGACTCTTGCACTGTATTGTTCCGATTGCCCTCATCCTCACATCAGCCACCGCGTTCTCCCGAGTACAGAAGAGGGAGTGGGAGAGAGTGGAAGGTTGTGGAGAAAGAGGAAGACGCACGGAAGTTGTAAGTCGCGAACCAGGGGTAGTGGCCCGCGAAGGTCGCGGCGGCGGTGGCGGTGGCCTATGCGTTTCATCAAAATTGGCCCCGTCAGTCAGACAGTTTATTAAGGAGGTAAGGGAAGAGGGTAGGCAGGGGAAGAGCGAGAAAGGAGGGAAGACGTACGCCGTAGAAGAGGGATTGGGGACCTGGTTTGAATGATTTTCGAGAAGGCGGGTTCAAATAAGTAAGAGGTTCGCGTGATTAGGCTAGGAATGCATGGTTGTGTCGAAAGAGAAGACGCTGAAATGCAGTCGCCGTCGCCTTCCACCATCACGTGCTGTCTCCCCTGGGTCGTTGCGCAATACCCCACCGCCTCCATCTTCATCTCCCATCTCGAGGAGGACCACCCTATAAAGCGAGCAAGGGAAGACAGCGAAACGAAAGGAGGGAGAAAACGCACCATTCACCCGAATGCGCTCCTTCAGAATGCGCGTCCCTTCCTTGCCCTGCGTCTGTAGCGTCGTCTTCAACTGCATTCCGCGTCCACCATTCACCCATCCCCCATCCTGCATCAGCACCCTCCATCTGTCTCCTCTCCTCCCCTCTCTCTCGGACGCACAGTGTCAATGGGCGTGAGCAGCATCCTAAAGCACGCGCTCGCGGCAGACGCGCCGATCGTCTTGACTGCCACGGGCAGGGACTTGGCCGTCTCGTTCGAGTCGAGGAAGGCGAGGATGCCCGCGTTCGCGGCGGTGTCGCCGAAGCGGGAGACGGGGCCCTGGATCAGGGCGGGGGCGATACCGCGGTCTGTCGAAAGGGGGGCGGGGCTGTCAATCTTCAAACATAGCGCAGTGAAGGCAGGGGAGAAGGGGTGAGGGGAGATGGGGAAAGAAGGGGACGGGGACGGGGAGGAAGTGGGGGAAATGGGAGATGGGACGGACAGAAACGGAAGATCCCCCCGTCGCGGTAGAGCGTCTTGAGCGCCTCGGTCGTTCCCATTCCATAGCGGTATTGGTAGTTCTGTGTTCGGGGCCAATCGTGAGGAGGAAGAAGGCAGGGGAGATGGGAGATCGAAGAAGGCAGATGGGAGACGGACCATCGTAGTCCGCAGCGGCATGAGCGTCGCTACTTGGACGACCATCGCCGCGGCGCCTGATCACCCGCGCATCCCATCCCACATCAGTCCACTCCAACCCAGAACACAGGATGCATAAGGCTGGAAGGGGAAGAAAGGACAGACCGGAAACACCGCCCCCGAGCGCGCGCTTGAGCGCCTTGTCGAGGTCGAACTGGGGCTTGGCTGCAGGTGCGGCGGTAGTGCTAGCCATTTTGTTGTTTGTCGTTACGCGATGCGTAGGGGGTGGGTGGAGGGGGATTGAGGGATGTGGGAGGAGGGCAAGGGAGCGTGTGTGCGTTGCGCAGCGAGTGACGAGGGGTGGAATGGAGATTGCAACACCGGGCGCTGAGGGCGTACTCGGCTGTGTGTTGGGATTGCCTGGGTGGGTGGGTGATTGCAAGTTGAAACGAAATGAGGCTAAGCTAATAGGCCGCTAGCCCGTTTGGTCCCGGGATGAGTGTGCTCCGGTGGAGGGAGGGTGATTGAGAGAGCCGAACATCCCCGGTGTGATAGAGGAGGAGGTGTTGGCGAGCAAGTTGGAGGCGTCTTCTCGCTTCGGGCAGTGTGGGCCGGGCCGGACAGAGCCGCTTTCGCCCGCCCGCCCGTGTGTCTTCTTTTGCCCGACGTCTTCTCTCCCCGCTCGCCCGCCCGCGGATCACGGAACCCGAATCCGAATCCGAGTCTCTCGCATCCCCACAGCAAGCGTCTTCCTTCTCTCTCCCTTCCTCTTTCCCCTCTGCACCCCCTCGTCGTTGGACCCCCGCGCTCCCCATCACACCCATGTTCGCCCTCGCCCCCGCCTCCTCCTCCGCCTCGCGCACCCTCCGCCTCCGCGCGTCCAACGCCGCCCGCGCCTTCTCCGTCGCTGCCAACACTGCGTCCTCCCCCGCTGTCCGCACCCGCGGCGCCCTCCCCCGCACGTCCCTCGCTGCCTCCCACGCCCGCGCGAGCAACGTCCTCCGCGCTGCTGGTGCCATGGCTTTCTCCCGCAGTGCGTCTTCCTCCTGCCTTCTTATCTCCCCTTCCTTTCCCTCCCCATTCCCCATCCCCCATCTCCGTCTCTCCCTCTTCTTCCATCTCCTTGATCTTCGGCCTTGATCGCGTGCTGAGATGGGATTGGATGGTGGGGTCAGACGCCTCCACCGACGCGCGCATCCAGGTCGCGAACCCCGTCGTCGAGCTCGACGGCGACGAGATGACGCGCGTCATCTGGAAGA
Source organism: Basidioascus undulatus (assembly GCA_000826855.1). Lineage (NCBI taxonomy): Eukaryota > Fungi > Basidiomycota > Geminibasidiomycetes > Geminibasidiales > Geminibasidiaceae > Basidioascus > Basidioascus undulatus. The sequence continues at coordinate 29,019 of JTLS01000430.1, forward strand.
AGATCCGCGAGGAGCTCATCCTTCCCTACGTCAACCTCGACATCAAGTACTACGACCTGGGGATTGAGGCGCGCGATGCGACCAACGACCAGGTCACCGTCGACGCGGCCGAGGCCATCCTCAAGTACAATGTCGGCATCAAGTGCGCTACTATCACGCCCGACGAGGCGCGCGTGAAGGGTCCGTTCTGCGTCCTCTCTCCCCAGCGCACACTGACATCCCAATGCGGATGCGGTAGAGTTCTCCCTCAAGCAGATGTGGCGTTCCCCGAACGGCACGATCCGCAACATCGTCGGCGGCACCGTCTTCCGCGAGCCCATCATCCTCGAGAAGATCCCCAAGCCCATCCCCGGCTGGAAGAAGCCGATCGTCATTGGTCGGCACGCATTCGGCGACCAGGTGCGTCTCTCCCTTCCCCATCTCCTTTTCCTTTGCCCCCATCTCCTCCTCCCTTCCCTTCCGCCCTTCCTCCCCGAAGAAGGAGGCTGACTGTGGGGGGTGCAGTACCGCTCCACCGACCTCATCGCCCCCGGTCCCGGAAAGCTCGAGCTCGTGTACACGCCCTCGCAGGGCGGGGAGGTGCAGAAGTACGAGGTGTACGAGTTCAAGGGCGCGGGCGTCGCGATGGCCATGTACAACCACGACGATTCCATCAGCGGCTTCGCCCACTCGAGCTTCCAGATGGCGCTCGCGAAGAAGATGCCGCTTTATTTGAGCACGAAGAACACTATTCTCAAGTGCGTTTTCCCACCATCTTTCTCCCTTCCCCACCTTCTCTACCTTCATCCTTCATCCTCCCTTTACACTTTCTCCCGATATCGCTGGGTACCTGAAGTTTGGGAACTGAAGATGGAAGGAAGATGAAGGAGATGAAGCTGACTGGGATGCGGGAGGGACACAGGAAGTACGACGGCCGCTTCAAGGACATTTTTGCCGAGGTGTACGAGAAGAACTACAAGAAGGACTTTGAGGCTGCCGGGCTGTGGTACGGTGCGTGCACTTTCCCCTTCCCCTCCAATCACCCCTGGCCTTCCCATCCCCCCTTCCCCCCCCCCCCCC